>PVIH01003493.1:0-159673 GCA_004025045.1 Sigmodon hispidus
AATTTTAAATCACTGAAGAAAGAAATTGAAGAGGATATCAGAAAATGGAAAGCTCTCCCATGTTCCTGGATTGGTAGGATCAACATAGTAAAAATGGCAATTCTACCAAAGGCAATCTACAGATTCAATGCACTGCCCATCAAAATCCCAACACAATATTTTTTGGACCTTGAAAGAACAATACTCAATTTCATTTGAAGTAACAGGAAAGCCAGGATTGCCAAAACAATTTTACTCAAAAAAAGAACCTCAGGAGGTATCACCATCCCTGACTTCAAGCTATACTATAGAGCTACAGTAATAAAAACAACCTGGTACTGGCATAAAAACAGACTTGTGGACCAATGGAATAGAATGAGGATCCAGATATTAACCCAAAAACCTATGAACACCTGATCTTTGACAAAGAGGCCCAAAACATTCAATAGAAAAAAGATAGTATATTTAACAAATGGTGTTGGCATAGCTGGATGGAAGTGTGTAGAAAAATGCAAATAGATCCGAGCCTGTCACCCTGCACAAAACTCAAATCCAAGTGGATCAAAGACCTCAACTTAAACCCAGCCACTTTGAACTTGATAGAAAAGAAAGTGGGAAATACAGTTCTACAAATTGGCACAGGCGACCACTTCCTAAATATAACACCAGTGGCACAGACACTAAGACCAACAATCAATAAGTGAGATCTCCTGAAGCTAGGAAGCTTCTGCAAAGCCAAGGACACTGTCAATAGGACAAAACGCCAGCCTACAGAATGGGAAAAGATTTTCACCAACCCTACAAGTGATAGAGGACTGATCTCTAAGATATATAAAGAGCTCAAGAATCTAGAGCCCAAAACTTTGAAAAACCCAATCAAAAAATGGGGTACAGATCTAAAAAGGGAATTCTCAGCAGAGGAACTACGAATGGCTGAAAGGCACCTGAAAAAGTGCTCTTCATCCTTAGCCATCAGAGAAATGCAAATCAAAGCAACTTTGAGATACCACCTAGCACCTGTTAGATTGGCTAAGATAAAAGGCACAGATGACAGCGTATGCTGGAGAGGATGCGGAGCAGGGGGAACACTCCTCCATTGTTGGTGGGAGTGTAAGCTTGTTCAGCCACTTTGGAATGCAATATGGCGGTTTCTCAGAAAATTGAGAATCAATCTCCCCAAGGACCCAGCAATACCCCTTCTGGGTGTATAGCCTAAAGAGGCACATTCACACTCCAAAGGTATTAGCTCAACTATGTTCATAGCAGCATTATTTGTAATAGCAAGAAACTGGAAACAACCTAGATGTCCCTCAACTGAAGAATGGATTAACAAACTGTCGTACATCTACACAATGGAATACTACTCAGCAGTAAGAAAAAAATGATATCCTAAAATTCACAGGCAAATGGATGGATTTGGAGAATATCCTCCTGAGCGAGGTATCACAAACTCAGAAAGATAAGCTCATTAGTGGTCTCTAAACAAACAAACAAGAAAAAAGCCAAGCATGCCCAGACTGCAAACCACGACCACTGAACAGCTTGGGATCAGAAACACCCTGGACTGACCCTTCGGATCCCACTCCAACTGTAGGAACAGCTGACTCACTCTTGAGGGAGGGGGGACAAAACTGGATTTTCCAGGAGTGGAGACTGATCTAAGCATTATTGGGTCAGTGGGACCATAGGACTGTCTGCTCCCTGCCCAGGGAGGGGATGGGGAGTTGTGGAGAAGAAAAAATGACCTGATGTGGCGGGAGGGGGAAGGGACCTTGAATAAGGATATACAGGGATGGAAAAAAAAAATTCAGAGGGAAAGCTGAACACAAAGTAAATATATGTGTAGTAATCTTATTTGCATTATCACCCTTGATAAGTCATACTTATGATTTTTATCTTCTTCATAGTTATTGTTAACTTATCAGCATTTTAAGTTCATTTTACTGTTTTTCTTGATAAATTCAAAATAAATAAAGTAGGAAAAAAGAAAGAGTAGGCACTTCCCGTTGGATCTTCCAGCACACAGGTGCACTTCCATCTCTCAGTATCTTTCTGACTTTCTCCCCCAGTATGTCCCCTTCCAAGAAGGCACTCTCTCTAATTTATTATGCCATTCTCATATAATTGTGCCCCCTGTGAATTCATCAGCCCATGAAGTAAAATAATCAGGGCTCTCAGAAAAGCTCAATTTTAGCCAGATCCCGTCTTCTGCTTGGGGAAACCCTGTGCCTTCGCAGCTCATCTCTGTCTTGTGGCCACAGTAGAGCTCAGTGATGGATACATTACAATAACATTAACAGGGAGAGGTACTGTATTGTGCAGAATGGCAATTTTACATATTCTTAAATTGTCTAGAAAAACATAGCTTTGTTTGTTTTTATTGGTTCTTTGAAAAATTTATACAGTACAACTTGATTCCTGCAGCCCTTCTTAGATCAGACCCTACTGACCCAATTCTGTGTCCTCTTTTTTGTTTTTAAGCCTACCAAGTCCAATTTGTGTTGCCCCTAAATTCACCAGTGTGTGGTGTTCCAATTGAGCATAGTTAACCTTTCAGGGGTCACACCCTTAAAGCAAACGGACAATCCCAGCCGCTGCCAATAGCTCCTTAGCTAAGGATAGGACTACAGTCTACCTCTCATCTCAGTGCTGAGGGTTCCTATGGTTTGAGTTCATGCAGGCTTTGTCTTTGAAACATTGGTTCTTTTCATTTTAGAGGGAGGCTCTTTCTTACATAGTAGCCCTTGCTAGCCTCAACTTCCTACTTATTCCCAGCTGGCCTTGAGCTACTGATAATGTGATAATACTCATGCCTCAGTCTCCCAAGTTCTGCATTGGCAAGCATGCACTACCACATCATCTAGCCCTCTATTTCCTACTCTCCAGATATTTTTCTCCTGTGATACATTTGCTCACAGATGAATATTCCCCTTTAACATAGACCTTAGGGAAAATGCTGGTATTCAATCTTCATAAAAATAAGCTAGAGAGAGACAATATGTTATACTGTCTGCATCTTACTTTCCTGACTTCAAACATTCAGGGGCCATGACAGAACAGGTGGTATTAATTTCACAGAACGCAGGTCTGATTTATAGGCATCGTGATGGAATAACCGGACTGACCTACAGGAGAGCATCCTTCAGTACCACTTTACAAAGGAAACTTTCAGTTTCTCTCCTCCCATACATGGAGCAATAACCACAGACAAATGCCTCATCATCTTCCTGTAAAAATATTCCTTTTACAAGCATCCTTAGTTAGATGCTGATGCTAACAATTAAAGGGAAGAAAATAGAAGAAATTGGGTCTTATTTTTTGTTGTAGCCAGAAATAGAGGCCAATACTAAATAAAATGAATTTGAAGAATGTTTTAAACTCAGAGACCTAATCATTATTTAAATATTTAACTACTGAAATTTTTGTTATTTTATTTTATGAGAATGGGTGTTTTGACTACATGTATTTCTGTGCACCACATAACTGATATCCATGACCAGGATAGGGCATTTGATCCCCTAGAACGGAGGTTACAGATGATTCTGAGTCACCATGTGGATGTAGAGAATTGAATCTGGGTCCTCTGAAAGTACAGCCAGTGCTCTTAGCTGCTGAGCCATTTCTCCAGCCTCATTATTTTATTTAGCAAAGGATGCATCTTGATTATATTCCTGCATGCATCCCTTTTAAGATTTTTTATTAACTTTGACAATTGCTTTCTTTTTAAATTAATGTGCATTATTAATTTTAATATAATTGGCATAGGTCATTATAGAGTATAACACAAGGGACTGTGATGTCTTTTTCAGTTGCTAAAGAAAAATTAATGTTCTTTTAAAAGTTCTTTTGAATTTTTTTAAATCAATGTATGTTTGTGTGTGTGTGTGTGTGTGTGTGTGTGAGAGAGAGAGAGACAGAGAGAGAGAGAGAGAGAGAGAGAGAGAGAGAGAGAGAGAGAGAGAGAGAGCGCTTAATGGAGACCAGAAGGGGGCATCAGATGCCCTGGAGCAGGAATTACAGTAAGTTATGAGTCACCATGTGGGTGCTGGGAACCAAACTCTGGTTCTCTGCAAGAACAACAAGAGTACTTAATCACTGAGTCATCTTCAGTCCTTAAAAAGCTGAGATTTTTGTACATGCTTTGGGTTTCCTCCTGGAGGTAGAACCTGGGGTCTAGAGCACAATGGACAAGTGCTCTGCTACTGAGTTATACTCCTAGCCACTCAGCTAAATTTTAATTAAAATATTTTCTAAGAAATTTCAGGTAAATGCTTAAGACATTAAATGATACATTAAGGGATTAAAAAATATGGAAGCATCCGCTCCCTTCCCACAATTAATTCTGGCTCCTGACACTGGTCACAGTTACTTTTTTAGATGCTTTTTTACTTAAAAAAATTTTCCCTGTGTTTGGAATAATATAAACAATCCTTTCAAGACTTCCTTTATCACCTTTTATTTTCCCCCAAATTATTTATCTCTGGGTCTTTTCTTTTAGGGCTATTGATCCATGGCATCTAATGTGGTGGGATCGGCTGCAGCTGTCTGATGGGCAAGACATATTTCTCTAGCTTTTATGTGTTTTATGCCCTTGTGTCATGGTTTTGTTCAAGAGCCACATTTGTTTATGTCACACATTTCTGTGATGTTTTGTTTCTGAAGCTCTGAGTCACAACTGCCTGCCTTTCCCTTAACTTCAGATAATAAAGAGATCTGCACCATCTCTTGCATTTGTTAACACATTTTCTCTTATAAATACACTCACATCTAGGGAGTCAGTAGTCTCCCAGAAATACATTTTCATCTTTTAGACATTATTTCATTTCCATTTATGTGCTTGTGTGAGTTTGTGCATTTGAGTGCCAGACCCATGGAGGCCAGAAGTGAGCACCAGATACCCTGGAACATGAATTACAAATGATTGTGGCCCCCATACAAGGTTTCTGAAAACTGATCTTGTCCTCTTCAAGAGTAAGAAACATTCTTCACCACTGAGCAGTGTCTGCAGCCTCAATATTAGGAATTCTTATTTATGATGGCTATTCTTGGTTGTCAACTCAACTACATCTAGAATTAACTAAAATCCCCCAAATGAAGGGACACACCTGTGAGGGATTTACTTGATTTGGAGTGAGAAGATTCACTTGGATCTTTAAGGTGCAGAGACTCCCCTCTAATCAGAACCACACCTTTTGCTAGAAACCTCTATAAGGACTTGGAAAAAGGAAGCTTTTACTTTTGCCTGCTTGCTCTTGCCCCTCCAGCAAGCCATATTTCAGTGGCATTTGAGTCTACTTCCCTCAGATTTCAGTGTTACTGAGAGAGATATTCATTCTGTAAGTTCTGTTACTCTAAAGAACCTTGATTAATACATTATTAGAGGGCACAGTATCTCTTTCCCATTTAGTAATTTAGTAGAGTTACATTTAAGGGTGTTTAGTAATTTTCTATAACAGAAGTTCATACTTAAATTATTTTTTTCTCATATTCTAAAACTAATACATTGTTTTACTTTCACTGAAGAGCTATGAATTTTATGGTGATGTTTACAAACTCATTTTGTTAATTTTTCTTTCTTCTTCCTTCACACTTGTTCCTGGGTTTCTCAGGGTACACAGCTGCTTCCTCTGCAAGACAACACCTCTTTCCTTAGTTCTGTGCTGCAGTTGTTCTCAATGGTCTAACTGCTGCCATATCACTGTGCAGTGTAAGGTGGTTGTGGGCAATGGTTTCCTTCACAGCTCTGTCAGACTCTTCTCCTTTGGTTCACCACTTCTTTTCCTCTCTAGCTTCCAGTCAGATCAGCATTTTTGAGCCAAGAGCTGTTCTGGGTCCCAGCTGGGTTCTACCTGCATGTCTCTCCTCTTATCAGCCACAGACCCCTCAGACTTTTCCAGAATACCCCCATCAGTTTATTATCTTTCATTTTTCTTTCCTGATATTATGTCCACTTGGCAGAGTGGGATGTGAACATGTGTTCAGCCTTTGCCCTTAATCTAGAATTTGCCAAATGTGAACTTCAATCCAATACAGTATCATGATCACTCAACATTTTTTGTTGCTAATTTGATCCTAAAAATCAGCCCATTAGAGACAGAACAATGAGCCAAAAATGTCAAGACTTCATTTCACAAACATTCCAAAAAGGCCAAGATAAAATCTGTGTCATTAAAACTTGCCCTAAGAACACTCCTCCATTGTTGGTGGGAGTGTAATTTTGTTCAGCCACTCTGGAATGCAGTATGGCAGTTTCTTGGAAAACTGAGAATCAATCTCCCCAAGGACCCAGCAATACCACTTCTGGGTGTATACCCTAAAGACGCACAGTTGCTATCCAAAGGCATTAGCTCAATTATGTCCATAGCAGCATTATTCATAATAGCAAGAACCTGGAAACAACCTAGATGCCCCTCAAGTGAAGAATGGATTAACAAACTGTGGTATATCTACACAATGGAGTACTACTCAGTTCTAAGAAAAAAATATATCCTAAAATTTTCAGACAAATGGATAGATTTGGAGAATATCCTCCTGAGCGAGGTATCACAAACCCAGAAAGATAAGCAGGAGATGTATTCACTCATTAGTGGACTCCAAACAAAAAAGCAAAAACAAAGCATGCACAAGCTGCAAACCACAGCCACTGAACAGCTTGGGATCGGAAACACCTTGGACTGACACCTTGGATCCCACTTTCCCTAGAGGAACAACTGACTCACTCTTGAGGGAGTGGGGAGAAAACTGGATCTGTCAGGAGTGGAGGCTGAACTGAGCAATATTGGGACCATGAGATGTTGGGAGCTCCTGCTCATGCTGTGGGGGGGATGGGGAGATGTGGAGAAGAGAGAATGACCTGATGTGGTGGGAGGGGGAAGGGACCATGAATAAGACTAAACAAGGATAGAAAATGTGACTTCTTTATTCATAATAAAAAAATTAAAAAGATGACAAATAAATAAATAAATAAATAAATAAATAAATAAATAGCTTTCCCTGAAGTCTCACTGCTAATATAGATTCCAGTTCTCCATGTTTCTTGAGGTCTAGCTAACACTCTCAGTTACAATAAATTGACCAGTTTACTCAGGAACTGTCTGGGAAGATCAAGTTTACTTGTTCATTCAAAATTCATTATTCTCCTTTCCCCTCTTATGAAAAGAACTTGGTTTTGTCATTATTGTTTGTTTTTGTTAGTTTGGTTCACTTGGGGGTTTCTTGTGGGGATAGCAATGAACCAGGGGTTACGGGGAACCAGATGGCAACTCCACCCTTTGTGTCTAAGAGTGTCCAGTACATGGTTCCACTTAACGTTCTCAAATGCAGATGTTTGGGGCTGGAGAAAAGATTCGATGGTTAAAAGCACCTGTTGTTTTTACAGGAAACTTGGGTTAGGTTTCCAGCACCCACATGGTGACTCACAACCATCTGTAATGCTAGTTCCAGGGGATTTAAAACCCTCTTATGGCCTCCATGGACACAACATATGTGGTACAGACACATATGTGCAAGACACATAAACTCATACACATAAAATAAAAATAAAGAAAAATGTAGTAGAGTTTGCTGTGGTATCTGGAGGCATTTTGTGTTCCTGTTACTTGGGAGCCTATTCCTTCCCACTCTTTCTAAAGAAGAGGAAAAAAGTATCTTCATGCCCTGGGAAGGAATTCTGCATGTTTGTGATGCAAGACTAGAACAACACAATGAGCTTTAGGCATTGGTGGTAGATGCAGCTGATGTAGTCATGACAACATAATTTTAATGAGCACAAACTATCAAAATCCAGTTTCTACCTTAGAGAACCAAATGATACCAAACTGATACATTCCATACATCTTATTTAATATTCAGTAGTTGATGACTGAAATTTTCAATAGAAGTCATTAGTTTGAAATTGGAACCTCTGTAGAACTCAAAGTATTCCAATCCGTATCCCTTGGGCAGGAATTAGTTTGACTATTTGGAGTGATTTTCTAGCCCTGGTTTAATACAAGTTGATGATTAAATCTCTCCTCCTTTCTAGTCACAATTCTTGGGGACAATTGTCTTGAGGGTGGTGATTCATTCCTCAAGGTTGTGAGTCTCACAAGTATTTATTGCCTGCCAAGTACGTGGCTAAGTGCAAAGTGGGTAAGAAATCTTGACCTTGGAAAGCTTACCCACTCTTAGAAGCTGACATTGAAACAATATGGAAAAATCTATCATCAAGGTTTGGGCGGTGCATTGTTGAGACACATAGAAAAGAATAATTATTGCTTCCA
Organism: Sigmodon hispidus; assembly: GCA_004025045.1. NCBI lineage: Eukaryota > Metazoa > Chordata > Mammalia > Rodentia > Cricetidae > Sigmodon > Sigmodon hispidus. The sequence goes on from PVIH01003493.1 coordinate 8,241, forward strand.
TAGAAAGCAGTCTGAGTTATCATAACTAACATCTTAGCTGGCCATGAATTCACAATGTCTCCCACTCCACAGTTATTCACACAAGAGCATCTAAATGGAATCAAAATACTCGACAGCACCCTTGAGCTGGAACACAACCCACATATACCTATAGTCACACCATACTTCTATGCTTTACTATGAAGACAGAAGAAGTCTGGGGGAGGACCTTGATTGCTGGAATGACTCCCACTGAGTCATCTCACTGAATCATTTGTCACCCTAAAGACTTTCTGAACTTCTAGGCATAAGGCAGGATGCCAGGGTACTCTAGCTAATACCATATACCTTTCATTTATTAGTGTGTATTACATAGGCTTTGTGGTTATAGCCCTCATTTTGTAGATGTCTTTGTGAAGGAAGAAAAGGCTCCTGGCTCATTATAATTTCAGAGTATCTAAGACATTGTAAGTTATCAGTTGCTATGTGTTACATGACAGAGGGACCTGTGAAGACCCCCCGCAAGGCTGTGACAATCATTTTTAACTTCACTACAGTCACTTCCTGAACAGCAATGAGGGTCTGAGTCTCTACAGTGGAAGCTGTATCTTTCAGCTTTGCTGGAATTTGCTGACAAAAAGTGACATAGTTTTAAAATGCACAGTGTTTGCATATGCTCAAATATAAGTGTAACAAAGAAGCTGGTTGTATATCTCTCTGTCTCTCTGTCTCGGTCTCTGTCTCTGTCTCTCTCTCTCTGAAAGTGAAACTGTCTGTGGCTCTTGGGATTCCAGGATAACCTGACTATACCCCCCAGATTTCAGGATGATACTGGAGTTTCCAGGACTCTGCCTTCCACAGCCTACACCAACAATGGATTTTAAACCACAACAGTGGATCTATATCTTTGTCTGGTTTTAGCATTGACCCATGGTTTCTATTGCTGAATTCTGAATGGCTTTTGTGGTGAGGTACTTTATATTTAATAAAATCAACCTGGAATATCAGAGAACAGAATCACCCACAGTCAAGCATTGAGGTCAGAGAGTGGTAACAACCTATGCCTTTAATCGCATAACTCCAGAGACAGAGATCTTCGTGTATTTCTGTGAGTTCAAGGCTAACTACCAAACAGTAATAGTTCACATTTTTAATCCTAATTCTAGGATCATGACGCAGAGTTGAACCTAGAAGTAAAGCAACTGGGCAAAGAAGATATTTAAGGCAGATGTAGGCAGGCACTGAGGTATTCTTTAGAAGCAACCAGTCAGGTCGGACTCTTGAAAATAGCATTTACCCCGAGAAGTTGGTTGGGTGAGAATTGACTGTGGTCTGTTTCTTCTCTCTGATATTCCAGCTTTTCCACAATAAATGGCTCTGAATTTTCATTAAATACCAACTAGAATTTGTGTTTCAGGTTTTTACACTTTCTTTCTTTTTTGTTCTTCCTTTATTTCTTGTCAATTTTATACAAAATAGAGTCATCTGAGGAAGAACCTCAATGAGAAAGTCTCTGCATCAGATTGGTCTCTAGGACATTTTCTTGATAACTGATGTGAGATAGCCCAACTCCTTTGGGCAATGCCACCCCCAGGTGGATGGTCCAAGGAGCTATAATAAAGCAGGGGGAGGAGCAAGCCACTAAACAGCATTCCTCCATGCCCTCTGCTCCAGTTGCTGCCTCCAGGTTACTGCCTTGAGTTCATGCCCTGATGTCTCTTCATGATGGGCTGTGGTCAGAACATATATACCAAATAAACTCTTTCCTCCCCAAGCTGGTTTTGGTAATAGTGTTTATGACAGCACTAGATAGCAAACCATGGCCAGAACATTCCCAGATAACTCATCACTATCTTTTTAATACACTTTTGCATCTGAATTGCTAACTTTTACATGTGATATTTGTACGTGTATGCAGAATTGACTTAGCAAGTGCTGTAATTTAATTTTAAGCAACTGGTAAGTGTAGAAAAGTTTCGCTTTTAAACACATTTCTAAAATACCATTTTTTTTTCCTGTTAACTCGTGCTTCACAAACACAATTATGTGGTCCAGACAATGAAGACACAACAGATTTCCATTGAGTTCCCCAATCATTTTGTCTGCTCCTTCATGATCAATTATCCATTTTCCATGGTAAGCCATACTTTACTTATAAAATTAATTCATGCTAACTTCTGTGAACCAAACCACACAGTAGGTTAATATTTTCCTTCTACTTTTCTATGATTTAAAAGAAAATGTACCTATTTGGTTATGAGGAAATTCCCTAAGTAGGCATCTAGAAAGCAATATCTGTATAATTAAAATTGCTTTTGTTGGTGAAAATTGCCATAAGCAAACCCAAAGATTTTGTTTTGAGATGGGTGGTACTTTGCAAGGATGGGAAGAGAGTCCCAAAGAGGAAATAAGAGATGGGAAACTCCACAAAGCAGAGGCTCAGGGGAGGTTGGAGACAGGCATGTCTCCGAAAATGGGATGCTGGAGGGGATAAGGGCCTGAGATATGCTCAGTAGCTGTCAGCTGATGTACAGGCAACTATAAGGCAGCATCCACACTAAGTAGTTCCTGGATGCCTGTAACTTCAGATCCAGGAGATATGATGGCCTGTTCTGACCTCTGTAGGCAACTGCACACTCATGTGTACATACAAATATATATAGGCACACACGGGTATGCACATACACATAATAAAAGAAATGTATAAAAACCAGACTTTTTCTTTGTACTGTGAGTCTCACTTGAATATCTATCCATATAAATAAAATAAATCACATATGCAAAATAGTATGTGAGGACTATTTTAGGCTTATAAAATGTTAAGAAGAAATAGCCTCCCAATAGGTGAGTGGTTAAATGAATTATTGTGAAGCCTATACCAATGACTTCTGTGTAGAGTTTCTTTCTTTCTTTCTTTTTTTTTAGAAAGAATTCAGCCTATGTGTACACATCTGGAAGGATACACACACAACAAATTTTAAGCAACGAAGATGAGTCAATCTCAATTTACTAAAATAAAGAAAGCTCACACTCATTTAGACAAATGTGGATGACATTTTCAGCCTGAAATTATCATTCGATCATTTTCATCTTTTGTTTTTCATTTCCTCTACATTGACATGAACAGTGTTCTCAAAGCTAGAATTAAAACCAAAGCTGAAGTGAGCTGCCATGGAATGAATAAATGGCTGCCATAAAACCATCCCTCAGCCGTGGACAACATCTGTACCCACAGTGCCTTGTCATAGAAAGCCTTGTCTACATATGGTCAGCAAGTGGGTATCATTTCAAAATCCAAATGAGGCTGATTGCATTGGGTGCCTGAAGCCATGTCAATACTGGGTGGGAAAGAGACACTATCATTGATTGCCAGGGTCTTCCACAGGTAAGGATAGGTCACACACCCAGCTCTACATGCTACTTTACATATGTTCTGAGACTGAAAGCAGAGGTCTATGATCAGCAGCAAGGAGTTAGGACACAGTAGCATGGTCAGACACTGACAGCAATGTAAATTCCATCTGCTGCTTTCACTCAGCAACCAAATGCCTACTGCATCCTCCCTTTTATATATCAAAAATATCTTTTGCAATTAGAGATGGCTTAGTCAATATGGTGTCTGTTGCACAAACATGAAGACCTGGGTTCAGATCCCCAGAACCCACATAAGAAGCTGGGTCTGACAGTGTGTCTGTAACCTAAGTGCTTGGAAGTAGAGATGGTGTAAATGCCCAGGGCTCACTAGCCAGCCTGTATAGCCTACATGGTAAACTAAGGCCAGAGAGACAATGACTCAAAACAAAAGTGGCAAGCAACTGAGCTAGATACCTGCTATCAACTTCTGGCTTTTGCACACAAACACACACATACACACACGCCACACTAACTAGTACATTTACACACATGTGAATATATGCACATTTGAATGAGAGCCATGAAGGGTACAGAAATCAATCTACTAAAAACAGACTAAGGACCCCAAATTCCTTTCCTCTCCATCAGCAACTGAGGGCAGATCTCGTGGGTGACTTGGCTGAGAAAATAACTAACATTTTCAGACTTTGCATAAAGTCATTCTGACCATTTGTTATAGTTTCCACAAAGACCCATTCATCATTTTCATGAATATGTATGTATGCTAATGGGGGATGAGTATTATGAATGGCATAGTATTGTCCAGTATCATAACACTCAATCAATATCCACCACCCTCAGCAGATGCAGAAGCATCTCTGTGTGTAGATGGCTCGCTCTCCAAAAAGGTCTTTGTAAATGGTATTAGTTATAACTGAGGAGATCATGACAAAATCCCCCTCAACAAAAAGCACCCCTTCACCATCATATTCTCCTTTGACTCATGAGGAAAACTGCTTCCCATTTCTGAGTGTGGAAAAACTTCTTGCCTATTATGGCATGAGTCTTTACCCTCTGAGATCTATTTTTTTCTGAACAAATAGTTCTCATAGAACAAGGAAGATAGGGCTTCTTTACTCTTATGTTTTAAGATATACTATTTAAAAAATTGTTATATGTGTTTTGTGAATGTATGTATGTATACATGTATGTATACCTCATGTGTGAAGTGCCCACAGAAACCAGAAGAGGGCATTGGATCTCTTGGAACTAGAGCTATAAATGGTTGGGTGCTGGTTAGGAAGAGCAGCCAGTGTTCTTAACTGTTGAGTCATCTCTACAGGTTTTCAACACTTTCTACTAGAACATAATTTGAGCACAATTTTTAACCCAGTCATGTCAAGTGTGTGCTAAAATGATTTTAAGTAAATTGATGAAACTGTGAAGTCAGTTCATAGATGAACTTGAGGGACAGCCAGGCCCTACACACACTCATGACCTCCAGCAACCACTAACTGCTTTCTGGTTCAGTTCACTTGTCTAAGTTGGGTGGCCAAGTACATAGGACATGGTGTGGTGCATGGTCTCTTGTGTCTCCTTTTCACACTGAGTCACAGTTTGGAAATGAAGCTACACTATATTATACTAAAAATTGTCATTTGCTATGTAAACTTGTTCAAAGTAGGGGTTGGGGCAAGGATGGATGGCTTCCTTTGTCTCTCTCAGACTCCTCCGACATGGTTAGACTTGTTCCCTGGTTCTGTAGAGAAGAGAGGGGAAGGCAAGAAGCAGCTTGGGCTATTGAAAACACTGCGCCTATTAGGCCAACCACTCTCTGGTGGATAACCTCAGACCTAGAAATATATGCACAGCACAAATTGGAGTGGATGAATTATTGATTTTTTTAAACAGAGAAAGACAAAATTTAAGTGGGTGAGGGGTGGGAGCTAAACCTTAGGGAAAAGGAAGTGATTATGGTAAAAATATACTGCATGAAATTCTCAAAGAGTCAATAAAAATTTATTATTTGCAATAAAATAAAGAGTATTTGCTATGCAAGTATTGCAAAGTATAATGTATAAGGTGGGGAAGAGAAACTAGACATTTACCCACAAAGAAAAATTAAAGCAGAAACTCCACCTGACTGTCCCAACTTCCCCTCACTTCCTGCTGGATGTTGTAAGGCTCTGATTTGATGATTTTTTTATATATGCCTTAGTTAAGGGTTTATTGCTGTGAAGGGATACCATAACTAGCATTTAATTGGGACTGGCTTGCAGTTTCAGAGGTTTAGTCCATTATCATCATGGTGGGAAGCATGACAGTGTGCAGTCAGACATGATGATGGAGAAGGAGCTAAGAGTCCTGCATCTTGATCCTCAAGCAGAAGGAGTCTGTCCCACTATGTATGGCTTGAGTATATATGAGACCACAAAGCCTGCCTCAACAGCGACACACTTCTGCACACCTACTCGAGAAAGGCCAAACTTATTATTGCCATACCACAATATCAATGGGTACTTCTCTCTATTAGTTTTTTTGTTTGCTTTTACTTGCTATGTACTCAATCAACTCAGAAGCCAGAGCATGGCATCATGTTGAATAGACTGTACAGAACAGCCTCCAGGTCAAAGTTCACGTCAGCATCCACTACTTTTGACAGTTGAATGCCATTCCACCATGTAGTTATAACAGGCTGTTCCAAAGCACTCAACACTTTGACATGTAGATCTTTATGACTGCCAATGGCAAGAACAGTCACATGCCTGGATCTGGGTCAGAATGTGACTTCATTTTTCACAGCACAAACATTGTTGCATTATATGATAAATTTTACATGTAATTTTTTTAAAGTGCCATCCCTTTTCCCTTCTTGCCTCAGTTTCCTCTAGTGAGGGTGGCTCTCATCTCAACATATTTTCACTTTGAGTTTTGGTTCCTTCATGCCTGCTTTTGCTTTCCTGTAGCAGAAATCTCTGTAGTCCTGCAGGATTTGCACTGATGTGTATTGTGGGCCTCATGTTCTCTGTGAACCTGTCAGAATACAGCCCTATGCATATACCTGTGTGTCAGTAATCATGTTTCTGGGAAGGGGCAGCCACTATTTCTCATCCACATACTCTGGGAGACATGAGCAGGGAGGCCATAAGGTAACACAGAAGGAAGGCTCTTTCACTGTGAGATCTTGGAAGATGGTGACAAGTGACAGACATCTGGAGAACAATGTGATGTAGCTATATGTGCTGTGTATATTTTCAGGGACTCAGGAAACCAGAAGTTCAGGGGCAACAGCGCTCCAGACTGATGCACTGAGGACACTGATGTGTCCATTAGAAACTGGTTAGCTGCCAGTCAGCAGACCCACAGAAAAATTCATTCCCTAGTGAACAGCAATGAAAAACCCAGCTTATGTCTGGGGTACACTGTTTCCATTTGTTGAGATGTATTTGCCCCTGTGAAAGGCGGGCAGGAGACACACCTCATAGGATGGTTGTGAGGAACAAAATGACCTCATGTCAAGGGCAGATGTATGCTCATCCCTGCCCTATTGTTTTAAAGGTCTGGCTGTAGCATATCCTATAAGGGCTCATGCTTGAGTCCTGCATGGCACTGCTGAGAGATGGCAGAACTTCTGGCTGGTTAGGCCTAGTGGGAGGGCCATACATCACTGGAAGAGTAACCTGGTCAGAACCCAGTCTCTTGGGTCCCAGGCTGAAGATCAGACTATTTATTCTAACTTATATGCTTGCTCTTGTCACCTGCCCTTTGTTGTGAACCTATATATGCACCAAGATCTTGAACCTCTAAATTGTGAGTTAAGCTTTTATAGCTGAGCCCTTTTTTCTTAACATCATCCACTTCAGGTGTCTCATGTCAGTAATGCTGCAGCACTGACTAATACATCAGTATGTACATATATTCTTACTGTCTCGTTAATTAGCTGAGTAGAATGAATTTTAGGGAAACATCAAAGGCAAGTGAATGCCCAAAGATAGGAAGCTGAGGCACTGTGGCAAGGAGACCAACCATGTTTCACTGTTTTTTTTCTCTTTCTCATAAAACAGAGCCCCAGTATTTAGCAAGTGTCTGTACAGGAAGTCATTGTATGAGGTCCTGGCTATTTAGATGTAGGATGCACTTCAACTTTGCTTGGAAATGGAGTAAAATTAAAACTGATTTTCATGAAAAAAATCCAGTATGCTTAAGAAAAGGTAAATCTTGTAAATTTCTCATGGGAAGGAAAATAAAATAATGGGTTAAGACTTTGATTTTACTAAAAGAGGCAGTTTGTCTTTAATTGTTGCAGCAACAGAGTTTTCAGGTATTAAGTTCCACTGAGAGACCCCAAAACTCCATCTCTGTATCATCTCTTCTCCAGTTACACAATTTCAATCCTCTGATGGATTAACTGAGATTTCTCAATAGAACACTTACACCCCAGTTTTTTAAAAAACAAACCTGTACACAATACCCCATGATTTCACCTTCCCTACAAAACCACCCAGACCAAAGTGAGAACAAAACATGCCAATAAAATGAGATAATGGAGGGACGAAGGTGTGCATGATATAATTAGAGGAAAAGAAGCAATTTGTGAATTATTTACAAAGTGATTCTTTTAAGTTGCTTGTTTTTTTAAATCATTGTCTAAATTGGATAATTTACTTTCCAGGTGAGGCTCTTCAGATGCCTTGGGATGTAATGAAATCTTAATCACCAGGACATTCAAAGACACAGGAACAAATCTTTGATATGAATGAGAAAGAAACTGAGTTCCCAAGAATGTTTCTCAGCTTTGCAGCTTTGTGGCTGATAGGACATGGACTAGAACACTGAACCTGGAGGGACCGGTAAGATGAGGGCTGAGGGCTGGAGAAGGCTCAGTGGTTACGAGGGCTTGTTGCCATTACATCAGCACCCAAATTCAGAACTCAGGTCAGGCAATTCACAACCATCTATAACTCCAGCTCCAGAAGAACTGATGTGGTCTTCTGGCCTCTATGGGCACTATACTCATGTGCATACAAACATAATTTAAATAAATATTAACTGACTTCTAGATAAACTTTGCTGAAGAGGCCAAGTAGATTGTTGCTGGGGCTAACAAGTATATACAAGGACATCAGGAAGCCATTTTCCAGTGGCTGACTCCCAGAATCCACTTATGTATCTTGAGAGTGCCTCTTCACTGTGGCTCTGTATATCCACACCAAGGGAAAGGTACAAGATCATTTGATTCTCGTCAATACAGATTGGGTTTTTATAGTGTCTGACTGCAAAGGGCTAGAAGGTCCTCACTCCCATCTATCTGATCATGAGATCATGTGACTAAGAGATCCCCAATCCTATGGGAAATCCATAAGAAGATATGATTGACAGATCCTTGGTCTCATCTCTGCAAGTGTAGTTGGTGAGATATGTGCCAGCTGAGAGGGATGTTCCTATGTACACAGTTATAGTCCAGGGAGCAGATGGGAAAAAAACTCTCAGGAGAATTATGGAGAGGTGTAGTCTTCAGAAAAACTGGCCAACATATGAATTTAACTCAGGTATGGTGCAGGGAACCCTCTAAAACTATATATCAATAATCCTAAATCATCATTTCTCAGAAAACATACAGAATAGCCAACAGGTATATGAAAAGGTGCTCACAATCACCAAACCTCAGAGACTGTATAAAAACTCACAGTGAAACATCACCTCATTGTAGAGGGAGTGGTTGTCATGGAAGAGTAAAGCTGACAAGTGCCAGCAAGGAGGCAAGAAGAGGGAACCCCACACTGTGTTGGGGGAGCATAAATTAGTATAGCCAGCATGAAGAACAGAATGGAGGCTCTTCATAATGTAAGGTCTTGGAAGACCTGCAAACCACAGGAGACCTATCCAAATTCAAGCCAAACCAGATCTCAGCATGGAAATAGGGAGATGAACAGGAAGTTCCACCCCTAGCATAGCTGCTAGACAGCTGCCAGAGGAGGAGGGGTTAGTTTCCTTTACGGGTGGCCCCTGGTAGGCTGGCCACACTCCAGGGAAGGCCCCTCCCACCCAAGAATATATGGACAACACCGACTGAATTCAATGAGTGTAGAAGAAAAAATGGTTCTAAAGTCAAATAAGTAGGAAGGTAGGGGTGGAATTGGAAGGAGCTGGGTGACATTGGAAGGAGCTGGAGTGGGTAGGGTCAAAACTCATTGTATGAAATTCTCAAAAGAGTTAACAAAATATTATTAAAGAAGAAGAATATTAAGATGGGAAAATAGAGACGGTCTATAATGAATGAGCAGCTCCAATGCTGGGTCTCTAGCCAAGTGAAGTAAAGTCTTTCTGTTGAAATGACACCCACTCTCTGTGTTCACTGCGGTAACATTCACAAGCAATGACCAAGATACAGAATCAACCTACTTTCCCATTGACTGATGCGATAAATGGGCAAAGACAATGAGGTATGTACTGTATACAGCCAAATACCTTTCAGTCATAAGAAAAAAATGGATCTTTCCATTTACAATGGCATGGATGAAACTGGGTAAGTCAATAATAATAATAATAATAATAATAATAATAATAATAATAATGACAGAAAGAAGCCAGACACGACTCTCTCCACAGGCTCTTACTTAAATGAGGAAGATGAAAATGTTTTCATAAATGTTGAGAGTAGAATGGAAGTTACCAGCTGGTATAAGAAGGATGGGTATTAGGAGGGAGGAAGAAGCTGGATTGATTAGTCTTAAATTACAAGGAAGAGCACGGAACTCTGGAGTGATTACAATTAAGTATTGTGTATCAACTTCCTCTGTAAAGCTGTGACTAAATGCCTGACAGAACAATTCTAAGGAGGATAGATGTTTTGGGATCACAGCTTTAGAAGTTTCAACCACTGGAGAAACATAGCAGTTCACATCAATGGTGGCCAAGACTCAGAAAGGAAGGCACACAGAAAAGCGTGAGGGTGAGGTGAAGTCCCAAGGACAACCCCCCCAGGAACACACTTTCCCTGACTGTGTCTGGCCTCCAGCCTTTCACCACCTCCTGACAATTCTATCATATTATAAATCTATCAAGGGATTGATCCAGCCTCTAAAGATAAGCCTGGAGTGAGTGGCATTTTCTACTGTCCAACACACCAAAATCCAATCAAGTTCACACTTATGATTAGCTGTCAGATGTTATATGTCTAAAGTAGTAGAGAAAAGGAATTTTTTTTAAAGTTTTGCCATGAAGAATGACAGGTGATAAGGAGATGTGTGTGTGTGTGTGTGTGTGTGTGTGTGTGTGTGTTTCTCTAGTGCTATTTTCTTTTTATAAAGTATTTTTTTTGAAATTTATGTCCATTTGTATAAGAGTGTCAGATCCCCTGGAACAGGAGTTACAGATAGTTGTGAGTTCTAGTACCCAGGTCCTCTGAAAGAACAGCTAGTGCTCTTAACCACTGAGCCAGTTCTCCAGCCCCAACTGTTCATTTATTAAAAACATCAAAAGTTTTCATTAATTGGAACTTTTTTACAATAAGATATTTTAGAAACAAACAAACATACATAGAAAAATCAAATTCAACAAGAAGAAAAGCATGCTATCCAAATTCTGAGCTATCTCCAGGCACTACATTAAGTATTTTTGAGGAAGATATTTCAGCAGAAAATGATAGATTCAGTACTTGCCACCTGGAGGACAGGAGAGTAAAAGATAATCTTCAGAGAGGGAGAAGACATCAGTCATTGTCAGACCTGATGAGAACAACCCATGCTCTCTCCTGTATTAGGTCAAGAACTTTCAGGAAGGAGGCAAGAATGGAACTCTATGATAGAGGTTGGGGTGACTTCATCTGGTTTGTTTCATTTAGTAACAATTGGGTAGCTCCAGCAATGTCCCCATCACCGGTCAAGGACAATACCTTTCATTATAGTCAGGGATGTGTTCTACAGGGTCTCCCAAGCCTGGCACATGCTCCTACCAGAACACTGCCTACCTCTCTTTTTAACCCCTACCCCCAGCTCCTCTTCTGCAGATTTTCCCAAGGCCAGATGTTCTGTATTACCTCCCACAGCTGTTACATCAGGCCTGAGAATAGAGATGCTGCTGGATCAGCTCTTGTCCTTTAGAGTCATGAACACCAGATGCCTTGGGGGTAACTTTCATCTAGAGCTCTACTTGACAAGGTAGATTCAGGTCCTAACACATGTCACCACCTTCTATCACCACCTGCCCTCCTAGATTTGGCAGTATCCAATGGGTGCCCTTCTTCTACTTCTCACCTCTATGATCCAGCACATTCCACCTGTATGTAGACTTGGATCATATCAACCATGCATCAGAAGCCCATTGCTTGCCTCTGCACTCTGGTTAAAAGCTTAAGTCCCTGTCACTTGCTTTAGCAAATGCTGCATGCTCTTTTCCTTCGCTACTTTTCTGGCCTATCTTCTATGTCATACTCTTCCTCATCTGCTGAACCTGCACTGGTTTTTGTTCCCATGAGCACACCATATACATGCCTGTTTAAGGACCATTGACCTGGATATTCATTCCTTCTGTCTTCAGCTTTCTTCTTCCATGTATAGATCACTTGGATCTCTGTGTGGGTCGATCTCAGAGCAAACTCCCTCTATCATCAGACCAAGAGTCATACCTTGACCATAACACTATCTCATACCTTAGCTTTACCCATCTCCTTACTGATAACACATTATCTATAGAGGGAGGAAGGAATATAACAAAGGATTTGAGAAGCAGGGAGAGAAAGATGCAGGGATATAGCATGGATAGATGAATGGATGGATAGATGGATGGATAGATAGATAGATGATGGATGGATAGATGAATGGATAGAGGGATAAATGGATGGATGGATGGATGGATGGATTCCTAGATGGCTGAGTACATGGATGTGCAGCTGAATATCTGGTTTACTGGGTGGATGGAAGCACAGATAGGTATGTTTTATCTCTCACTGTAATATGAAAACTTCATAAAGGCAGCATTTTTCACATGTTTTTTCATGCTATATGCACAAGTGTTTTAGTTTTCTAAATTTTGGTACCATTTAAACATTTAGAAGCACTTTTGAGCAAATGGCTAATTCTTATCTTTTATGTCAGTCTTTGTTTTCTTCTTTCTCTTTCTTTCATTCAAGCTTTGCTCCCCTTGAGCCAAGGAGGGTTGTGATGGACAGGGAAGGAGACAGGATGAACAGTCTTCCTTGCTGTTCCTTCCATCTTGAGTTTTATAGAAATGATACTTCCCACAACTATAAAAGACATCTAGATAAATTATAGCTCTTCAGAGATCGTAGGACAGAGTGAGGAGAAGAGAGCCTGCATCTCCAAAGACAAAGTGGCTGCATAGCTGCCTGGAAGTGCCACGCAGGGTGGGGTAGCATTGAAGTGCAACAAGAGAGCACCTCCGTGTGGGATGGGTGTCCTACTCGTGGAGAAGAACATATCTGAGAGTCAGAAGGGCATAGATTGACTGACATCAAAACAGATAAATGGAGATTGGAGTCACAATAATGAAGACTGTGAGAAACGGAAAGAGATATCTCTTTCACACTTGAGTTGGGGGCTTGATCCATTCTCTCTAACTAAAGAACAAGATAATCCCAATGGGAACAGACCATCTGTCCTCATTTTATTTCCATTGCAGTGATAAACACCATGACCAAAAGCAACTTAGAGGGAGGAAGAAAGATTTTATTTCATCTTATGCTGGCATAAGTAAAAGGGCAGAGGTGTTTGTATAATAGATACCAAGAACAATGTCCCACTACTTTGGAGATGAGTCTCATTGGCATTAGTTTGGTAAAAAGAATTGAGACAACAGTATCCCCACTACAGCTTTATTCACATGGAGTCTGGTCCAGGAAGCCCCAGCTTGTGGCTATAAAGAACAGAGTGATTCTCCTCCTTTGGATGACTGAGAATGGGCAAGCAGAGATAGAACACTTTTTAGGAAAGTTCCCATGCCTACATCTGGCTGATGGATGCCTACAGCAAGGATATGGAAATTTGATCATCATCTACTTTAGGCTTTTATATTTTTTTCTCATGTAACTAATTCAGTGAGAATTGGGTGTTAAATATCTCTACGCCACCAGTAAGATATCAGAGAGAAAGAAACCATGGGGTAGAGGAGAGCAGGGTGGCGGGGGTCATTGGGTCATCAGTTTATGGAGCCTGTCTCCAGCATAGCATGTAGAGTCTTCCTTGAATATTCTATGGCCAGCCAGAACTTCCTCCTTCTGGAGTTATGGATCTGATGCTCAGCATGGATTCTGAGCTACACACGCCCTGCAAGGGTTCCTCAAATACACTGCCTACAGAAAGTTAAGTAGAGAGGTAATTGAGGCTGCTGTGAGGCCCAGAAATTACTGCATCAATGAGGATTAAGGAAAAATATCCCGAACTGGAAATGCACAAGAGAAAATAAGTTTGCTTTTGACAGCTGACTTTTGTGGGTTCTGGAAGGCAGTGAGAGCATTGCTGTTTGGGCTGAAAGCCTCATCTGGTGGCCAACAAATCTACCCCGGGTAATCCAGTTGAGCACTGGGTAGCTGTCCAGCTTTTCACAGTGAGTCAGGCTTTTTTTTTTTTTTTTTTTTTTAAATGCTAACTTAGCCTCTGGAGTTCTCAGTGAGTCAATACTTCTAAAGAATAGCTTAACTCTCATTTATAGTGCATAGAAAATTAATATGCAAATTTAAATTAATTTCTTCCCGTTTTCTCTTTGTCCACTTTCTATCACAAAAGTATGGGCTAATTTTTTTATTTTATTAAAATAAATATCTTATTAAAGTAAAAAATTAAAGATTTGCTCTGTTCTCTCTCATGGTGTGTGTGTGTGTGTGTGTGTGTGTATGTGTGTGTGTGTGTGTGTGTGTGTGTGTGTGTTTCTACTTTGAATGCTCAGTAAGCTGTTTTCCAAATACTAAAAAATTTTAAAGTGTAGTGGATTGTACTATTTTTTTTCAAATGTATTCTGGTCCCCTTTGGGATGGGTGGACTGTGTGTCCCTATTTATTACCTTCAGGTTAGGGCAGGTGGCCCACTTTAATAAACCTGTGGGCACAAGACAGGTGAGCTATGAGCCCATGAGCCAGATGTTTAAAGGATTATTATGTCCTTCTAAGAAACAGCAGGAATAGATAGAGTGGACTAGGAGAGGACTAGGAGGCTCTATCTCATCAAGCCTAAGGAAGAAGATGCCAGAGACCAAGAGGAGAGATAACAAGCTAGAATGCATTTCTTGTATAGGCACTAGATTCAAGAGACCACATGATTATGTAGTGTGTCATAGTCACGGAATACTTACATGGGTACAAATATGGCCTCTTCCAAGCTCTGTGGTTTGTGAGTAGAATAAAATTCTTATGTGTCCCAAGAAATCAAGGAGATGGCTAAGAGGTTGCTGGCCTTCAAGGTGATGATATATAGAAATATGTCTTGATGCTACAGAGGATCCTGTATGGATCCATAGGCGAAGCCTCTGGTAGATTTGATTCAGGCACCGATTGTCTGTTGGCTTCATGATGGTCAGACCCAGGGCCTCAACACCCTCCTTTCAAATCTATGGCCCCTGCAAGCTACTCAGGCTTATAAATAATGATGCAGACAGGATGTATGTAGTAATAGACACTGAACACCTGGGATCTAAGGCTCTCTGGTGTCAACCCAGCCTCCTTCTTACTTATTCCCCATGCTACTTCTCAGGGTAGCATCCTAAAGCTTCCTCTATACACACTTCCACCACAGAATAGCTTCCTGGGAGCCCCTCCCTAAGGTGAGGATGCCAGTTCCTAGAGAGATTCCCAAGGTGAGCTGCCTCTGTCTGGGCTCACTCAAGGTCTGAGCCATCTGTGGGACCCACTGAACCATTCAGCCCTGTTCTGATATCATCAAAAACTGCTTTATATGCATTTTAATCTAATGATAAATATGAGATCAAGCTGTGTAGTGAGCAATGGTGACTCATGCCAAGGATTCCACTCAAGGATGTCCAGGACACCATTTACTGCCAAACCTCCCCAGTGGCTCGCCCATCCTCACCCCATATCTGAACATGCCCCCCCATGTTTTTCCTCTTATTATTCCTTCATCCCACCCTCCCTTATCTGGCCTTCTTCCTTCTCTCCCAGGGAGATGAAAGTGATTATTTCCTGATTGTACTCCCATCAGGATACCTGTTTATGACCCTCAGCCATCCCTAGGAGGGCCAGCTTCTCTCCTCTCCACTCTATGCCTTCCTCTTTGAACCACAAAGATCTTCCAATCCAGCCTGGCCACAGACAAGCTTCACATTCTTTGTCCACAGGGACAGCCTGCAATTTCATCATGTGACCCCAGTGACCTTAATCAGACTGTCTATAATTTTTAAAAATATTTAAATGAACTCTGGCAATTTTATACAATTTATTTTGATCATATTTAGCCTGATTGTACCCACATAATCCCTTCCATCTCTACCTCCTTGCTCCCAATTCCCTGTCCCTTAAAAGTTTTAATAAGCTATGTACTCTAGTGGCAACTCCATATTCTCAGGGGTGTGGGCCATCCACTGGAGCATGGTGAACCTGCTATGATCTACATCCTTTAAAAAACTTTCTCCTGAGGAGCCATGAACTGTCCACAGCTCCTTGGTTAGGGGTGAGACCCATGAACAACCCCTTCCCATTCCATGCCGGAATGTTGACTGTCTAGATCTTGGGCAGGGATCCACAGCCGATATCAGTTCATGAGTGCAGTGGGCCTGGCATATCCCTTTTGCTCTGATCTTTCCTGACTGCTGACTTTTAAAAACTTTCCATTACCTCTTCCTCGAAAGTCTATGATATTCAGGATGTGATATAGATATTCCAGTTGTAGCTGAGCACTCCAATGACTATTATCTGTGCTTTGACAGTTTGTGCTTTTCTGTATTGACCACTGCCCACTACACAAAGCAATTGCTTTGATGCAGTCTAAGAGTATCACTGTTCTATGGGTCCAGAGATCTGATTTTAGAGGACCAGTTGATAGTGTGTCTGTTTGGCAGAATAGTAATAGTAGAGTCAATTTGGGGGCCTGAGAGCTTCCCAACAATGGGTTTTTGTTGTATAGCATCAGGCAAATGTGATGGGTCTTACATTCATTCAGTTAGAAAGTGGTTGGTTACACCCACATCACCCACATGCTGCACTAACAAGAACCAGTACAGGTGGGACTTTCTAGACTTTGTAGGAGTATGTTTTTAGCATCAACTTTCCACTGTTTGCCACCTTCCTGTCTCCCAGATGCCTGTTGACATCAGAAAGTCACTACATCTAGCTGGAGAAACTTTCTCTGGATTCCTTCTTACTGTACAAGCCTCTAGATGGAAAAGCTCATGACCTACTCTTGCCCACTACACACTCACCTAGGAATGCAGCTGCTTCTCATGCATTCCTCATATCCAGGAATGCAGAGCATCTCTACACCACACTGATGTATAGTTATTGTCCTGTTCCTCTCCAGTGTCCCACATAAGCCTATACTAGGTCTTTCCTGTTGAGTCCTACATAGAAACAGGTCTTGGATGCTGTGAATTTTACAGTATTTATTGAGAATATGGTGTCCCAAACCTTATGAAAAAGCTGAACATAGGACAGGCAAGATTCATGCCCTGTGGGAACATGGCGACTTTCAACCAGCATGCCACAATTCCATCATCTTTACTCACTGACATCCTCCCTCTCCCTGCTCCCCCCCTCTTCCTCCAAGGCTTCAGCCTCCTGAGTGATAACATAAATGAAAATATTCACAGCATGATAGCATCTCAGGTCATAGAGAAGGCTCAAAGCTTATTTCAAATGGAAAATTAAACGCCTCCATTTAATGATACATTTGAGGCTGTGTTTTTACAATTTCTTCTGCTACTTGAGGAAGTGGGGATGTCATGGTGGAGATTTCTTACTTGGAGCAGCAGTTGTGCCAGCCTAGTTTTAATAAACGTGACTGGCTGTGAGACTCAGCTGGCACTCGCCATCTTAGGGAAGTAAGTGCCCAGGCTATTGAACTTATGGTTCTTGACAGTGGTCCCCAAGTGGATAGCACTCAACATCTTTTATGTATCACTTCAGGTCCATGGTAAGCTGTTCTCACCCTAGTGATGATGGCTGGTATTCCACAAGCACAAAGCACCTGTTCTTCTTGCCGTCCCCACCCCTCTTCCTCCAAGGCCATCAAAATGTGTGAGGAAGTTAGTGCATAAGTCACAGGCTCGAAGGGCATAGGACTAGGGATGCAGCTCAATTAGAAGGATCCTTGCCTAACATCCATGAAGCATCTTCAGATCCCCAGTATCACATGGACCAGGAGTGTTGATGTATGTCCATAATCCCAGCACTCAGGTGGTGAGGGCAGAAGGATGAGGAGTTCAAGGTCATCCTCAGCTAGTTAGTTTGAGGCCAGTATGGGATACATGTCTCAGAAAAAAACAATCAGAAAAAAAAGCACAAGTACTGTCATTTAGTAGTATTTAATTTCTATTTGAGAAATTTCTGAGATGCTTTCTAAGTCATCTAGCACCCTGCTCAATACCAGCTCTATTATGCAGTGCCATACTGATTAAACACACTTTCTTTCTTTACTTAAATTCAAAACATCATTGTGAAAGAATGCTTTATTGCCCGGCTGTTAAGTACAAACTGGTACCACTTGTAATCAACAGAAGGCAGCTATAAACATGCAGGAGGAGGAGGAAGCCATGCTGCTGATTTCATCCACACCCCATCGCGTGCCAGAGGTTCTGTGTTTAGACTTATGCAAAAATGATGCAGGCAAACAACACTGTTGAAGATACCCTGGCATGAGTAGCCTTTCTCCTTGGGATAAGACCACAATGGAAGCCCAAAATGAAACTTCCTTTGTAGAGAGGGCCATCATTGAAGGCTGAGGAGATAGTTCAGTGGTTAGAGAGTTTGCCATGTGAGACTAAGGACTGGAGTTCAAATCCCCAGTTATAGGGGAGTGCAACACTCCACCCCAGCAATCCCAGCCTTGAAAAACAGAGACAGAGGATCCCCAGAACAAGCAAGCTAGCAACACGAGCCATATGAGTGAGCTCCACATTTGACTGAGAGACCCTGACCTAGTGAATATGGATGAAGAGTGAGTGCTGACATCAACCCCAGGTCTCCTCATGAATGTGCATCCAAGTGCAAAACCATGCATATACTCACACATGTAGATTTTACAAAATGTAAAAAGAAAGAGAACTGCATGATTGTGCTGCCTTTTTAACATGCTGGCTTGCTGCTTTTGGAGGCCACTGGGATGGACAGACTTTCCTGGATACATAATGCAATAAATGCATGGGCATTCTTCAACTGAAACACCCCTATTTATCGTGTGTGTGTGTGTGTGTGTGTGTGTGTATGTGTGTGTGTGTGTGTGTGTGTGTGTGAGAGAGAGAGAGAGAGAGAGAGAGAGAGAGAGAGAGAGAGAGAGAGAGATGTGTGCATGCTTCTGTGTGCAGGTATGGGAGTACCTGTTATAGTCTTAAAACAACCTGGGGTATTGGTCCTCACCTTCTACCATATTAAGACAGCAAATCTTCTTTGCTATTTATCCCTGCATATGATGGTCTAGCTGGTCCTTGAGCTTCCAGAGAACCTTTTTCTTGTCTGTCTTCCATCTTGCCTTTGGAGTTCTGGGATTACAGGTGCATTCTATTGCTTGCAGTTTTGCATGAACTCTGAAGATTCAAACTCTGGTCCTCACACTTGTATAACAAGTGCATTGCTCACTGGGCCCTGGCCCCTAACGCACAACCCCCTTTAAAAATAAAAAGCAATGCATGATACTCAGTGTACTGACAGTAGTTTGGCCACAGAACTGGGACATGTGAGTTGGTTTGAGCTATTAGAACTCATCAATGCAGTCACATTGCCTCCAGATGTGAATTGCAGCAATTAGAAGCTACCTGAACTCTTTCTAAGTTCCTCCTGAATGTTAGAAAAACCTAGGCTTATTTGCTTCTGATGCCCTGAACTTCACAAGGTGCTTTATGCATATACATCTTTAAAAAGGTTCCCTTCCCAGGAGAAAGCATTCCCCAGTCAGCCTTGATATTTTGATGCTGGACAGGAGGTTTCCATTCACACCCATCAAAAAATCCCACAAGAACACAGATGGGCATCAACCACCACTCTAGTAAGCAGTCCGCACTGCTAAAACTTGGAGTCACTGAGCTGGGACCCACATGGCAGAGCTGAGCCTACTTAAGCATCTCATGTCATCATCTGGCCACCTATCTGGTATAGACTGAGTGACGGTTACAGCTACTGTGTGCATCAGGATTAGATAGCAAGCCCACTGAAATAAATCATGTAAATAGTTGACATGTTATGACAGAGGCTGAACAGCACACTAAGAATGAGCAAGATACCTATACTTGACTGTGGTGATATGTTATATATTTAATAGAACCAGTCTGGAATATCAGAGAAGAGATCTAGTCAATCCAGGAGAATCAGAGAGTGGTAACTCACAACTTTAATTCCAGCAGGGGAAAAAGACCAGGAGTAGTAACCTACTGAGTGGTGACCTATGCCTTTAATCCCAGCAGATCTGAGTTTGAGGCCAGCTTGGTTTACAGAGGGAGTTCTAGGCTCCCAGTGGTGATGCCATGCCTTTAATCCCATAACTCCAGAGACAGAGATCTTTCTGTGTTTCTGTGAGTTCAAGGCTAACTACCTAATAGTAGTAGCTCACACCTTTAATCTTAACCTGGATGTAAAACAACTGGAGGAAGAAGGTATTTAAGGCAGGCATGGGTGAAGAAGACAGATCAAGGCAGTAGAAGCTAGGATGAACGAGAATGAGGAAACTGGAAGACAGCTGGGTGAGATTTGACTGTGATGTTTCCTCTCTTTGATATTCTAGCCTTTCCCTGCTATCTGGATCTGAGTTTCTTTTAATACAACCAGAATTCATGTGACACTTGACTATGTAAAGTGGGGCAGATGAAAGTGTCACAGTCAGAAGCCTGTCCACAGAGGCATGCGCATAGAGAGACAAGTATTGTGTAAGAAAGAATACAGAGAAAGCTCCTACAGGCCAGGTGT
This sequence comes from Sigmodon hispidus, assembly GCA_004025045.1. Taxonomy (NCBI): domain Eukaryota; kingdom Metazoa; phylum Chordata; class Mammalia; order Rodentia; family Cricetidae; genus Sigmodon; species Sigmodon hispidus. The sequence goes on from PVIH01003493.1 coordinate 28,648, forward strand.
AGTGGCTTCTTGATGCTGACAGGGACCCAGGAACAAGGGAAGAGTTGAAGAATGAACAATTCAATGCTGGTAACATTCTCCTAGAATGACCATCATGGATAGTCCTACCTGTACCATAAGACCTGGCCATGTTGCTACTGCATGCAGCACAAAGGTGGCTGAGGGGTGACTTGCACTGTTGTTGACTCAAGCTGCAGGAATGGCCAAGAGGGACAATGGAGATTAGGGTTAGGGTAGTGTGATGGATGATCCCCTCCTTCTCATCTCACTTGGTCCATTTTCCAGATCTGTGCAGACTACTATTAGATTTTGCCCAAGAAAGGGACACTGTAATAGTGCTCACCTTGGGAGAAACTATAAATAAACAGCATGCCAAATGTCCAAATAAAGGCATGCTCCTTGGAGCAGTAACCAAACCTGACTTCAGCTGATTGAGAACTGGACCATTAAACTTGCTATGGAATTGGTCAGTTACACTCTAAGGTTATTTCTGAGGAGACCGGGGCTGCATCCCTCTGCAATGTTGAAGCAATGCTGCTTGTACTCATTGCTATTTCCTTTACCAAATGCTGGCTTGAGTTACCTGTGAATCTTAACCTCATCCAACCCCTCTGAGAAGCCCAGACATATGACTGTTGGCTGCAACATACCTTCCTCGAGAACTCTATGACTGGGAACCATCTTACAGTGATAATAATTAATTGTGACAATAAGAAACCCATGGCAGCAAGGATTGTTCAGTTTGCCAAGTGTTTGTGCTGCAAGCATGAGAACCTGAGTTTGATCCCTCAGAAACCATGAACTTGTAATTCCATCACTGGAGAGACAGAGACAGAAGTGGCCAGACAGCCTATTTTACTTGGAGAGTTCTAGACTGGTGATAGAACCTGAAAAAAGACCAACACCCAAGGAGTCTATGCTTAATCAATGACTCCATCTCCAGTTCCCATTACAGAGAATTTGATGACAATGTATAAAAAGTTGAAAGAACATGCAAAGATAAAATGAATAGTTTGCGGGGAGGTAAAGGACTGTCATCTATGAGAGCACTATATCAGCAGGTGTTTGACTCTTGGGAATTTGCTATGAGGAGGAGATGGAGCAAGAGCAGGGAACTGAGGCAGAAGCCATATACACAAAAGCATGTGGGTTAAGAAAACATTGTGTGTCCTGGAAGCTTAGTGGACAGTAGGGAGGAGCATCAGTAGATAGGTCTGTAGACCAGTCAAAAAGACATTGGCCAATCTGAACAAGAGACAGAACTGTGTTCTCCAAGGAGCTGAGAGTCAGCAACTTTAGTGCAGGCACACATTGACTTATTATGTTTTAAAGAATGATCTTTCTCTTCCTGCATAGGAGGAACCCTAGTGGAGGAATGGGAGGGGAGGTGGTTCTTTACCAGGCTACTACAATAATCCAGATAAGAGCTGATGCCAGCAGAGCAGAAGTCAGCAGGCTAAATACCTGAGGAGCAGACAGAACCGCTCATGATTGAAATCAAAGAGAGTAACATAGAAATTGAAAGCAAAGGCTTTGGCCCAAAAGACCAGATATCAGAGCTTAATGCTGCCACTTCCTAACTCTGCATTGCCCTGTCATCTGACTTGCCAGCACTGCTTTCTCACTGTAAACTGAAGATGATTTAAATGGTTTTCTTGAAACTGTAAGGAGGGCTAGAGAAGAGAACACACAAAGACTCATGAACAGAGTCCTAATACACACTGACCACTCAGCAAACAATACCTGTGATTTCCCTGATATGACTTCTGTTGTCTTTAATAAGATAGAGGTGACAAAACCCTAAGTACTTGAAGGTGGACCAACCCTAAGCCTATACCTTGTCATTTCTTTCCCATCTTGACATCTAGTGCCTTCCAGATTCTTCTAACAGAAAGGGACCTGGCTTTCGACATAGCTCTCTTGTCATAGTTGAAACACAAGCAATTTTCTTTATGAAATTAGAAATCTGTGTGTTCCTGAAGTACAATATGGATAAGCTATCAAATATTCCCTTTCATTTAAAAAGATTTACTGACTCATGTTTCATTTAGGTGAATGTGTGTTCCAGAATGATGTTTACCAGCAAGGTGCCCTTGGAAGCCAGTAGAGGGCATTAGATCCCCTGGAACTGGTTACTGGTGGTTGTGAGCATCCATGTAGGTGCTGGGAACTAAATTCAGGTCCTCTTTGAGATCTGTATGTGCTCTTAACCACTGAGCCATCTCTCCAGCTCCACAGCATCCCTTTAAAAAAATATTAGTTAACAGAGCCCTAATGAGGCTATAATGATCTTCATCTTCTCTCTTTAACAAGAAATAACCCAAAGATTTGTTAGTCTCGAATGCCTTTTCTGCCCCCATCCAATGATCATCCCAAATCAACTTTTTCTTCCTTATCTTCAGGGGACCCTTATTTATTTTCTGGATTGGCTTGAGGCCAAGGGAAGTACCATCTGCAAAAGAAAGGTAGAGAAGGGAAGGAGGCATGTGCATATTCTTTCTCCCTGATCACCAGGTCTGACGTGAGTTGTATGGATGTAGTGTTTAGAGATCCTGTCCACACACCTTTCTGCAGGTGCACAGTGCTCACAGGATGATATTCATTTTTTTCCTTGTCCTTTCAGATCTGGAGAAATGGTAGCAACAGTCACTGCAGCCTCATTAACCCTCCCACCTACACATCTGTAAACAGCCCCTTTCTGGCATTGCTTTCTGTCCCTTGGTGTCCAGCTTATTCAGTGGATACAATACCAAGTCCTAGGGCAGTATCTCAGCCAGTCTGCTGACTTTTGGACCCATCATATTCTTTTTCACTGCAATGAATAAGAAAAAAGGGAAAAAAGAATGATAGTGTGGGTGTATATGGAGCTAGTGTTTACCTGTGTCTGAGTGGGCAGAGTTCTGTTTTGTTAGATGAAGTTGGTGCCCAGTGATAATGAGCAAGACAAGAGACGCAAGAGAAATCATTACAATTTGCAGTATTTTCTGTGAAAAGTGTCTCTGAAATGGTTTAATAAGACACATCTGATAAGGATAATGACATGTTAAGATTCCAGAAATCATGCAGAGGGAGAGACATAGACCCAAGGCAGCTGCTAACCTTCTAGCCAGGACTCAGTCAGAGCAGGGAACCTGGGATAGGATACACAGTAGGGCTCTGATGGGGCCCCTTGCAGGTGTTAATGACATCCCCAGGCAGGCTAATTATCCTTGGCATCCAGGAGATGCCTTGGAAGGTAGGAATCTGCTTTCTGGTTCTGTTTTTTTTTTAATTGTTTGTGTTTGGGTGTTTAGCCTGTACATAGGTCTGAGCACCACCTGTGTGGAGTGTCTATGGAGACCAGAAGAGGTAGTCAGATCCCCTGAAACTGAAATTAGCACCATTTGATTGTGGTAGTTGAAAATGCCATGTGGGTGCTAGGAATTGAACCTGGGTCCTCTGCAAAAACCAACAAGTACTCTTAACCATGGAGCCACCTCTCCAGTCCCTGATCTCCACGTCTGGCTCAGCTTCTCCGGGTAGAGAAGAGAGAAAGAAGACAGCCAGCCAGCTCAGAGGGTCATCTGAAAGCCACAGAATCTTGGTGATACTGGAAGGAGTCACAAATACCCCAGACTCTACTTTCTTTGATGTGCAGAAAACATTTTTTTTTTCTCAATTACTCAGAAAGATCCCAAGGTAGTAACCTGCTGATGTGGCTTGGGTCATCACACATTTCTTGAATGAACACACTGGATTCTGCAGGGTGAGTTGTAATGGCAGCAGCAACACTCCCCCCATGCTTCCTGAAGGTCTCCATGACTTTCCTTGCCTTGGCTCACAGCAAGCCATGCTTAATGACAGTTCTGGAGCAGCAACCCTGCAGGCCACCTAGGATGATGGCCTTTTTTTTTTTTTTTTAAGGCTGCTTCCTGCAGTCAAAAATCAAGACAGCATCTGTTTTGTTGAATAGCCATCTTAAGCTCAGTCTTAGGCTTTCTGCAATGCTGTCTTTGAATGTTCTTAAGAATTCCTCATTGAGTATTTACCCTTTTGAAGGCTATTGAATTGGGAAAGCCCTTGCCAGGAGCTATCCAGGGTGCTGACCCTGGTGGGCAAGTAGAGAATGCTGTCTTCTGAGAAGGCAGGAAGAACACAAAGGAAAACCTTTCCTTTGCACATGGCAACCACACTTTAAACAAGAGAAGAAATTGGATGTGTCCCAGGGAACAGCCACAGGTACAGACAGTTTTCCTGGATTCTTCGTATACACAAATATTTTGTATTTGGAAAAGAGAAATTTCTAAGGTTCTTCAAAGATTCTGAAAAGCAAACATTTACTTAAGATAAGTCTACAACCCTATCTTTTGACCTGCTGTGGTGCATAAATCTAATTAGAAAGTAATAAATATGGGTTTGGGTTGCATCCACAAGTTCTTAGTGCACGTGACACTCAAGCACTGCCAATGCCCTGAAAGCATTATTGGTTAGATTTCTGGTAAAGCTATATTAGGATTTTGTGTCTGGATGGGCAGAAGTGGAGATATGGGAATAAACTAGCCAACAAAAGGACTTACTTTGTTTCAGGGGTGTGTTATCATAAGAACAGTCCTTCTGTAGACTCTTATCTTTGGAAATGATTCATAGCTAGCAGGAGACTGGGCCACCAGCAAATGTCCCAACACAGCTAGGCTGCAAACAAAATGAGCTCATGGGAACTCTGGCCATGGTATACTGTGCCAGCATTGCCAAATGCCTACTGGACATTCAGTGTTTTCTGTCATCTCTACCTTCGTTACTTCTGACTTCCATGGATTCTTCAGACCCTGGTTGCCTGAATTAAGCTTCATTTTTTTGAATATCTTAAATTTATTCTTTGAAATGTCATATAGGCATGCAATATATCTTGGCCACACCCATCCCTACCTTTATCTTCCTACCCCCCAGACATCCTCCCAACACATCTCTTCCACCTTCATAACCTCTCCTTTGTCTTTTTGTAATCCACTGAGTTCAATTAGTGCTTTCTACTAGAATAGTGACTGATCTTTTTGACATGCTCCTGGGAAGGTAACCATCATTGCATTGAGTTTGTGAGTGCATTGGCCATCTCATATGCAGAAGACAGCATTTCATCACTTTCTTCCCCATCCTCCAGCTCTTACATTCTTTCCACCACAATGCTTCCTGAGCCTTGATAGGGGAGGGTGATAAAGACATCCTATTGTGGGTTGAGCATTCCACTCAATGCTACTTGTTCTTGGCATTTTGACCAGTTATGGATCTCTGCACTGCTGCCCATTGCAGAGAAGCTTTTTCTGTATACTAAGTATAATTTCTCCCATGGAAATTGTACTAATTTATTTATTTATTTGTTGAGATATGGTCTCATTATATAACCCTGGTTGCCTTTGAACTCTTTAAGTAGACCAGCTAGCCCTGAACTCACACACATCTGCTTATCTCTGCCTTTCAAATGCTGGGATTAAAGGCATGTGTCACCATGCCGAAGTGACCACACTTAGTACTAATTTTTTCTTTGTTTGTTTCTGTACTGTTTTTCCTCTTCCATGTTGGAGATTATAAAACAGGAAAAATTCTTGTGAAATGCCAGGGAGGAATCTTTCCCTGGGAACAGGAACTCACACTGCCTATGCCTGAGTGGCAACCATGGATCTCACTGGCTACTTTGCAATGCTAACACTAGCTGTCTTGTGAGCCTAGGTGAGATGCTGACTGTTTTATCATGTCATTTCCTTGTCTGTAAAGCAGCCTCCAAAATGAAATTAAAGCCTGTGGCTAAGTAGAAGCTATAGATTCTACAGCTTGTATACAGCAGTTCTAGGGGCTGGGAGTCTGGCTCAGAAGTTAAGGGCATGGACTGCTCCTGCAGAGGCCTGAAGTTCCGTTTCCAGCATCCAGCCTGAACAGCTAACAAGTGCCTGTCACTTCAGCTCCAGAGGCTATTACACCATGGCCTCCGAAGGCACCTGTATTCTTATGCACATGCCTATAGACAGTCAGTCAGACAGATACACACACACATACTTTATGAACTAGTATTAAATCAGGGTTTGGTTACGTTCAGAAGATGCAAGCTGTTTTGTCAATTTTTTGTTTGCTTCTTGGTTTTGTTTTGCTTTGGTTTTGTGAACTCCTGGAATGGGTGACTCCCTTGCCTTAGTTTCCAATTCCTGTGATTACAGACATGTACCACTATACCCAGTAAGACTGGGTCTTATAAAAAGTTACCCCTGACACATCTGAGTACCACTTGCAGGAACTTGGCATGGAGCTATGCATAGCACATGTGCTCTCTGAGCTGACTTAGGTGTTTACATGTATGCGATCACTCTCTGTGTGATTACATTTGCTTGGACAAGAAAATAAGAGAGTCCTCCAGAAAATGTCCCAGGGTCACAATGTAATGATTCACTCTTTATCACCACTTAGAAATGACCAAGTGCACATAAGCAATTCTTACTGCCAGAGATATAGAAATAGGAAAAACAGAGAAACTGAGGCAGGGGGAAGATCTACAATGAGTATGCAGTAACAGTTTCTTGTCCTGAACACCAGGCTGTCAATCACAGGATGGAAAGAGGAAAAAAGAAATGCTGGGCAGACACAGTGCCATGGAAGAGTGACACAGAGGATGTGTCACACAGGAGGAGGCACAGGGAGAAACCCAGTTAGACAGACAGAGCATGAATCCAAAGTGCAGGAGGGAAGCCGGTCCTCATCTCCTGCTGGGCAGACTTTACATGCTGCAGTTGCATTGCCAACCATGATTTTAAATTGTGTCCTACTTCTGAATTTTCATACTTAGAGGCTGGAAATAACACAGGGCTCTGGACAGTTTTATTACTGCCCTTGTAGAAGGAACTGTTTCGATAGTGCCATCGTTAATAAATACTGCACATGTACCCACTCTCGGCCCCTGTTACCATGGTGGGGCTCAGAGCATAACACACCCAATTAATTTTACAATGACACTAAATATTCTTCTTTGTTAAACAGAAATTGCCTGCACAAACAAGGCCTGGCAATTATATTTTGGCCACCCTTGGGATATGGTAATAAAGAGTTACTTTGTCCAATTAATGATTTCAAATAGATTGCAAGTGGGACCGTGCAAATGTGGGGTCAAGCACCAGAGGATTAACCCATGAATTCCCAGCCTTCCATGCAGTGAGTTCAGACAGATTCCAAAACACAGTCGAAGGGATTGAATGGTGTTGGACAAAACCACAGAGTGCAGGCAGTTAACCTGGGATAGAACTCTCTCACTAGATTCAACAAGATAGAGTATTTAACAGGAAGGAGCTTTGGGAAGCCACATGGTACCACTTAGTCTTAGACAGTTGACACAATGTACACAATACCAGCACAGATCATGGAACAGTGCACACAGTCAACACCCCATTTGCACCTCTGTAAGTGACAGAGATCAGCATGCCTCTTTCTTCTTCTTCCTCCTCTTCCTCTTGTCCTCCTCTCCCTTCTCCTTCTCTTCTTCATAATGAACTCAATATTTAAATAGACCTTTCTTTCTCTCCCCATTTCTTCAATTCATCATGCCATTCAGCAGTAACTCACATAGCCCAGGCTGGCCAAGTATCTAAGAGTGATTTTGAACTTCTGAGTATCCTGTCTTCACCTCCTAGATGCTAAATTACAATTCCAATGCTCCAACTTTGTAATAAGGTTGGCAGAAATGAAGATATTCTAAAGAGTTACTTCTCTCTCCAACTATTGAAACAGTGGGTCCCCCAAAACGGGAATTTCCCCAGGAATCTTGTGCTAAGGGAAGGAAAAGGCACCAGGTTGGTGTGTGTGTGTGTGTGGGGGGAGGTTAACTTGTCTTTCAGAAAGGAATTTTATACAGTTCTAATAAATTGTCAGAGACTTTGCAGGAAGGAACTGAAACCCATACATCGAGAGTCAATGGTGGGACCATACCTTGGTGGGACTGCTTAGACGTACACATCTTTGGCCCTATATTTAAATTTCAGTCTCACTTTAGAATCCCTAAAATGAATTTGATGGTTTGGCTGGATGTCTTTGTCTTGCTTCCCAATGAGATCAAAATAAATTAATCTCCTTTTTCTGATGTTACTATTAATAGGGTTTTTAATTGGCTCATTGAAGATTGGTGGCCAGACCTGCCCTGGGACACAGTTGTGAGATGGAACCCAGAGACCCACAGGTGCTAGGCAAGCATTTAGCAACTGAGCTATAAGCCAGGATCCACTTTCCCTTTTCACCTAATGCTTCTTCATTTCTGTCCCTGTAATTCTTTGTCATACATGCTGTGAGTCATCTACTGCCTAGAATATACATCTTATCAAACTCATTAACCAGCCAGAAGATGTGTTCCCTCATGATGCCCTGTTCTGTATAGTAGACCTTGGACAGTCTTTTAGCTATGACAAAATACTTGCCACCATCCCAGACCCCCAAAGCTCATCCATCACTGTTCATTCTTACACATTATTTCATAAGCTTCAGATCGTTCCTAGAGGCTGATGTATGCATAAAACCATTTCCTCCTTTACCACACAGCTCAAACACTACCGTCTCTGAAATGCCTGCTCAGACAGATCCAGGACCACAAGAGCATAGGACATTGTTCAATGTGTACACTGAACTGCTTTACTTCACTAAGCATGGCATGTACACATGGTAGGTGCTTAATGAACATATGCTTTAATAAACGTCTAGGAGTAAAATTTTAAATATGTCTCCACAATTACAGTTGTAAAAGAAAATATATACTATTCTGTTTGAAAGAATAGAAAGAAACAAATTTTTTTTCACAGACCTAACAAATAATAATTTGTTGGACATCTTGCCTGGGAATTTTAGATGTTTGGTCTAAGCCCACCCATCTGAACTTGGGGATCGGACTCGGTCTTCAGGACACATCTCTGCCCTCCCCATCCAAATGTCAATGTCTCAACTTCTCCCATAACTTCCACAACTTCAACTCCATGGCTTCCTGTATAGTAAGTCACTTCCAGGAAGCTCCAGCCTCCTCATTCCAGATGGAACCTCAATGGCCATGCTTGACTTACATGACCATTCTTAGCCAACCATCATATCCCAGTGGGCTCCATGTTCTGATGAACCATGTTGGGTTACATATATAGCTGTTAATATACTTGTTACTGGAGTAGGATGGGAACAATGAAGGTGACCCTCAGTGTGTAGCTTTTAATAGAGAAAGGAAGGATGCTGAGATAACAGTACAAGGATCCAACTTCAGAGCCTATGAGCAAAGTGAAGCTACATGAGAGGCAAATGATTGACAGAGCAGCCTGCAGGGTCAAGGTTTTTCGATTTGATCTGGAAGCCATGAAGAACTGAGCTATGTGCAGGGGATTGGAAAAAATGCAGCAGACTGAGGAAGGGCCATGTGTATTAGAGTATACAATGGGCTTGATGTTTGAAAATATACCAGACTTCCATGCTGCAGGAGCCAAACTTGGCCAAGAAGGAAGAGGATGCTCTCTTCCTGGAATTAAATGGGATAACAGTTGTGTTGCAGAAAGTCTAACCAGGAAGTCATGTATCACCCACACAGGTCAGCAGTCCTATTGTAGAAATTCTAACCAGGAAGTTGCATGTCATCCATTCTGGGTGCTGTAGAGAGGGCAGCACTGTTGCTGAGAAATGATGAGAGTTTGGGCATCTCAAGAAAAGGAGAGCACACATAATTCAGGGACAGCCTAGATGCAATCAGTGATTTCAAATATTTTTTGTTCCTTGGGATAGATCTCCACTTCGCCTACTTGGATCTGTGGCTACCATTTCTGAGATAAAGCAAAGAAATTAAAAAAATTGTTTCTTTTAAAAGAAACATTTTTTACATGTTTATTTACTTAGCATGTACATGTGCATGAGTATGCATATGTGCACATATGCATGCAATTGCCCACTCAATTGTGTTTGTACCACTGTGTAGATGAGTGGACAATGTGCAGAAGCTGGTTCTCTGCTTCCACTGTGCAAGTCTCAGGGATCAAATTCAGGTCATCAGGCTTGGCAGAAAGTGTTTTTACCCATTGAGGCATTTCTCTGGCCCCACAAAAGAGGGTTTCAAGGTCTGTCATCACAAGGTTCTGAGTTTCTGTTGCTTGGTTTCTGCCTTGGCTGGGCTTCTTCTCTTTTACAGAAATGAGGGCAGGAAGCATAGAAAGCAAGCCTCATGGCTCCCTGCACATTGAGCTCCAGGGAAGCCAACTGATGGCCAATTCTTTTTGCAAGCCTTGGTACTACAGATAGTGAAGTCAAGAAAGAGCAGCCCTGACTGCCTTGCCAGCACACACATATCCACATGGTACTTGTGGGCCAGGAGACTTGGATGATATTCAATCCAGTGTCATTCAGCCATCCACAGGTGGACAGTGAAACAGAAAAATCTAGCCCTCACATCTGGCCTTAGAGAGGCTCTGCCAGGCTGTTGGTCATCGGAAAGCTTGGTCAAGGGGATTTTGTTTGTTTTAACCTCTGTGCATTTTCAAATTGAAAAGCATTAGAGGTTAATCAAAAACACAAGTTGATATATAAATAATTCTGTGTGTTTATTTCCGTGTTTATACTTCTGGACAGCCACCCCAAGCATCTGCTTCTCCACTCACACTTCATAGAACAATATTTTCCATAAAATATTTCATAGACTACTTCCCCCAGTGACCATGTATTTCTAATTACCCCAAGCCAAGGGCGCTGGCTGCATTTTATTTTACTTGCTCTTTATGATAAGATAAATCAATTCTAATGTTTCCCTTTAAAATCTGGCTGCTTCCATCTTTGCCCTCTTGATGCTTGTTTCATCCAATGTGGTTTTTCAGAAGGAAACTCAAGTGGTAAGGATGGGATGCTTCATAAAAGCTCTCTCTTGGGCTGTGCCCCAAACCCACAATCACCTGAGACAGAAGCAGCCGCCAGAAAACAAACTAAAACTTGCTCTCTCTAGCCTGAAAAAGATGACTGGCCCATAAACAAACTAACAGAGTAGCAAAGGGAGATTCCAGCTCTGTATCCTGAAGGTACTGTATCTTTGCAAGTCTGTTCTGCCCAGACTGCAAGAGAGCAGGCACTTTTCCTTCTGTCCATGGTACTTAAAACCAAGAGGCCAAGATGCTTCTCTGTTTTGGTTTTACGTTTACTAGATGTCACTTTGGATTCTTCAAGCCCCAGATCAATTAAAGCAAAGTCAGCTACATTATGAAAGGTCTCACAGTAAGCCCTATCTTACCAAAATACAAATTCTCCATCCCATGCATGAGTCTTCCAGATATATCCCTCCTCGGAGTATAGCAGGGGAATTCTGAAGTCTGCACACCAGAGACACTGGCGCATTCTTAATTTCGCAGTCCTTTTGCAATAGCCCTGCTATAGAATCAACCCAAGTGCCCAGGTACCAGAAAGGGTAATACGGTAGGTTGGTTAAAGTGTATGATATATTTGAGTGACAATGTTATTATGCTATCCATCACTTTATAGAACAAACATGTACTAATGATTATTTGTAATTTCCTAGGGGTGCTTAAATCTGTGATTTAAAATGCTTTCCAGATGTTTGAAGACTATGTATGTCAAACCCTAAAAGCCACTGATGCAGGTAAGTGGGAATCGGAAAGACTTTAAGAGAATAGAACTTTCCTTCCAGCCATGGCTCAAGCAATCACTGTGCACCTGCTACGTCTGTCCCAAACACTGCATCCATCTGCCCCAAGGCCCCAAGAGTGAAGGTACTATTCAGCACGCCTAACCTGGCATAGCTCTCCTTGTCTGTAACTCCAGAGCAAACCTGGCATGCTTCTAAAATGTAGCACAAAGCTTTCAATTACAAAGAGCCAAAGGCTTGGCTTCCCACCTGGGCAATCAGGTGTAAGGAGGAAATAAGGTTTCAGAAAGCACAGTGGCAAACTTTGGCCGGTGCTGTCATTTGTTGTCTCTGTGAATGATCAAAAGCTGCAGGTGCACCGCCAAAATGGAGTCATGGGAAACATTTCACATTGTGCTACCTAGAAGCTTGGAACTGTAACCCCAGGGTGTCTGCTGGATACAAAACTAACCTCTGTGAATTGCTTGCCCCCTGGCAGTATTTTGACCAGGGTCATGTTCCCTATCCTTCCTTTTATAAGACACGTTGAGTGGAAAAGGTATTGACTATGTAATTTTGAAGAGGGATGGAGTGCCACTGCCCAGTCTGAATCTAGTATGTGACTCAAACCCGGATATAAATGTGGACTGATATTAGAAAATCAATTGTTATTCCTAGGCAATCAAGCAAGTACCTTCTCCAGTATCTCTACTGACAGCTCACAAGGAGGGGCTATTGATCGTGGGGGTAAATTTTTAGTTTTGACTATAAAAGCAATTTGTTTGTGGCTTGGGATTCCCAGCCCATCAATGCTCATGTGTGTGTGTGTGTGTGTGTGTGTGTGTGTGTGTGTGTGCAATTTCTAAGGATCCAAGAAGAAAGCATCTGTCTGATGTGGGTGCTAGGAATTGAACTCAGGTCTCATGGAAGATTAGGAAGGGCTCTTAATTGCTAAGCCACCTCTCCAGTCATTATCAGAAGCTTTATGACATAGAAAAGGGGAGGTGACTTTCTCCAGCTCTTGATCAGATGCCCACTAAAGATGGCGCTCTGATCAGTGAATGCAGAAAAGCTATAACTAGCTCCTGTTTGTTCAAAACTGTTTCCAACTGTCATTACAAAGCAGCTCCTAAACAAAACTATGACCCTAAATGGGTCATCCCCTCAGATACATGGCTGTGACCCTGAGTGGGTAAACTAAACCCCTCTGGTATAACAGTGAGACTGAGTGGATCTGCCTCTTAGACACATTGTTGTGACACTGAGATGCTCAACTTCCCCAGATACATGACCATGACCGTGAATGGGTCAATCTGTTAGAAAAATAACTCTGAGTAAATCAACCTCTTAGATAAACAACCATAATCTTGAGTGGGTCAATCCACTAGATACATGACTGTGATACTAAATGGTTCAAACCCAAGATACATGACTACAATGTTGAGTGGCTCAACCTATTGGATACATGTTAAATCACACATCTGTACAAACAACCATTTAGCCAATGCTGGTCCATGAATTCTGCTTGCTTCGGGGAACTCTGGGTAAATCAACAGTGGCATATAAGCTTTAAAATTGCTTGATAAAGATTGCCTTCCAATCTTACTTTCTTCTCTTAAAACTATTCTACTCTAGTACTATATGTCTCTATTAATTCACTAGTCTGTGGTGTGTGTCTTAGGTATTTCTTAGATGCCAGCTAATCTCTTTAAAATTATACACATTTATTTAATTTGTACACACATGCCATGGCATATACAGAAGTTAGAGGACATTTTATCTTTTCCCTCTATCTCCCCCAACACACATACACATAAAGAAATAAGGTCAACCAGTTGTCTAGGTTAGACTAGTCTATACTCACTCTGGATAGGTAGTAAAGTCAAGTGCTTGTTTGTCTTCCTAACTTTGGCTACAATTAGACTCTTCATTGCTCTTCTCTACTTTCTCCTTCTACCATCCGGTTTCTGGAGATAAAACTGAAGTCATCAGGTTTTGTAGCAAGCACCTTTCCTGATTGAGCCATCTCGTCATCCCTTAAATAATGCTTTCTAAAAGTATCTGCATTGTAACAAGGTGCTTTGGGATTAAGAGTCTCCAGATGTATAGTAACAGTGTTACGCTTTGATAGATGCCCAAATGCTTATAGCTTATAGACAGGGAATATATCAGCTGTGCAGTACTTGCTCTGGGCCATGAACAATGACACTATGAGCATGCTCAATACTTCAGATATTTTATTTCTTAGTCCTTACATCAGCCATCAGTGCAGTGATATGACAGTAATCATTCTCTGTTTAGGGTTGCACACAGTAACACTCAGAGATAAATACTATTCACAGACTAACAGAGAAACTGGTGGTGTCAAATAAGATCCTGACATTGATGTATGTAGACCTGTATCCTTTAGTAGGGGCTCAATCTGAGAACTATTGACCATTGTCAGGATCCAGAGCTTGGCCTGGCCTTTCCTCATGTCCAGTCAGATGTTCAGAGCAGTAACAATGGCCTGTAGAACACAGGTTAGAAGAGTTGACATTCCTCAATGCGTAAGGTGGGAGAGTGATTGGGGGTGATTCTTAAGATCCACGTCAGGCCTTCAAATGCATGTGCACACACACTTCCACACACATGCAAAAACATAATATACATACACATTCACACTTCAAAAAAAGTGAAAAAAAGGAAAGAGCTTTTTTTCACAAATTATGTCCTCAATTTAGGGAAGATATGAAGAGCATTTATAAAGGAGAGAAAAGGAAAATAATGTGGACAGAGTTTAAAGACAGTTGTTGATTTTCATCTTAAACTAATTGGACCCAGCACCACCCTTTTATAACAAAGATTCTGTTTTGACCTCTTTCATGTCTAAGACAAAGCTCATAGATGACACAATTATCTGCATGCATAATGTAGAAGAAATATAACTTCTCATAATAAAGATGAAAAGCAGGAAGAAAGAGTCATAATAAGACAGCATAGATTTTGATATGCAGATGAGTGTGTTACTGCTCTGAAAAGACATAACAAGGCAATCAAGGTCTTCTGCCATTCACACAGCCAGGAGTGTGAGTTTTGGGAACTGGTGGGAATTTCTGGAATGCTGGACAACTGTTGAAACATCCAGAAAAGACAAAATGCAAACTTTTGTCATTTAATAAATCTTTTCTTTTTAACTGCATGTATATGTGCATCTATGTGTGGAAATATTCACATGAGTGTGGGTCCCCACAGAGACCAAGAGAGGATATTAGATCTTTTGGAGCTACAGAATTACAGGCAGTTATGAGCCACATGACATGGGTGCTAGGAATCAAATTCGGTTCCTTTGAAAAAACAGCAAGTGGTCTTAACTGCTGAGATACAACTTCTCTAGCCTTTACCTTTCCTTGGTTTAACCAATGGTTAGAGTCCTTAACATTTTTCATTTATAGTAAAGCTATGTTGACATGCTTCAAGACTTACAGATAAAATAAAGTTGAGTTTGTGAAGCAGCTACCTATAGGTAGCTTTTAGAGAATGGGTGGAGTGCATGACTGCTTTCCCTGCAGACTGAATCCATCCTTTATATCACAGGGCATTTAACATCTCTAATCTCCAACCCATGAACCTCAGCTGACACATCCCAGGAAGTGTGAGAATCAAAGAGAATGACCATGTGTCAATAAAGCACCCCTAAGTGGTGACCGGATTTACATATCTACATGCATGTGTATCTGTGGTGATATATTGTGTATGAAATAAAGTTTGCCTGAAGATCAAAAGTCAGAGACAGCCACAGAGTTAGCCATAGAGGTCAGAGAGTGGTGACACACACCTTCAATCCTAGTACTTGCGAAGCAGAGGCAGGCATAGTTCTGGATCTCTGTAAATTCAAAGCCAAACAGCCAGGTGGTGGGTGGTATACACCTTTAATCCCAGTACTTGGAATCCCATGGCTCTGCTCCCAGTACTTGGGAAACACACATGTCTTCAATCTCAGCACTAGGAAGTTTGAACCAGGCAGTGATATTTCTAGGCAGAAAAAAGTATACAAGGCAGGAGGAGACAGGATTCCCCCTTCCAATTTGGCCTGTGCTTGCCTTTACGTCCCCTATTCAATCTGAGGATTTGTGAAGACAGGATTATCCCTTTTGCCCCACGGAGCTGACAAGGTGAGAAGTGGCTGTGGCTGTTCCTCTCTCTCTATGATCTTTTAGCCTTTGCCCCCATATATGGCTCCAGGATTTTATTAAAAGACAAATTAGGATTTGTGCAACATGTGTCTATATATATCCACGTCCACATGTTTGCAGAATACTTTTGGAAATGTGTGTGCTGCCTTATTTTTGGTCAGGAATCATCATGGTGAGAAGCAGTGGTGGTAGCAATCAAAATGAAGGAATAGGACACTCGCATGGTTTGCTCAATCAAGTGACCAAGGCTATACTGAAATATAACCATGAGTCCCTTAGGCACATCCCATATAACTCCTCACAGGCTATATCTCTCCTCTATGTGTTCCACACCTTGCTCAGGTGACAGTCACTTGAATGCTGTACTCGTGAGTTTTAAATGTCAACTTGCAACAACTTAAAATTACCCAAGAAGACAATCAGCAATTGTCTTGATCATTTTGGCCTGTGGGTACATCTGTGGGGGACTGTCTTCATTGTCAGATAGTATATATAAGAAGAGATGCTAGGCCCATTGTGGGCGGCTCCATTCCCTAGGCAGAAGGTGAATGCTGTAAGAAAGCAAGTAATCAAGGATCCATTTATTTTTTGCTCTTGACTGGATGTAATGTGAGTTATTGCTTGAGTTCCTGCCTTTATGTACCCTTAATTATGCATAGTATCTTGGAACTCTAAGCCAAACAATCCCTTTTCTTGATAAGTCAGGATGTTTCAGCCTAGCAACAAAAATGAAAATAGAAAAAGTGATTAGGACCCTGATCCAGGCCATTCTTCTTGATTGCCAGCATGACATAGGACTCATGAATGACACTCTCTATTTAATTCTATGTTGCAGTTAGCACGTTCTCAATTAGGAATAGTGCACATCTAACTTTGCTACATTAATATCCCATGAGGCAGTTTTCAAGTTGGACCTTCTAAATGACCATGGATGCTAAATGGCCATGGATGCTCCAACACAATTAAAAGGAGCTCAGGCTTGAGAAGCTCAGGCAAATGTCATCATTTAAGACAAGTAAGGAAAATTTAACCTGGCTTATATCTCAGTTACAAGGGAAACAAAGCTGGCATCCCTCTTAAAAGCCTGATAACCATAAACAAAACTTAAACCACCTTCTAAAGCCAGTATGAGCTGATTCTTCTGACGCAACTACCTTATCTAAAATACCTAACTTTGACAACCAATCACTGTTAAGGATGAACAACTTCAATGTATTGTCTGATCTGCTGGAGACCATTTCTTTTTTTTTTATTATTATTATTAAGAGGGATAGAAGGGGAAGAGTTAAGTTGTCTTTAAAATTTTGCTTTTATCTAAAGGTCACTGGCTACTATAGAAGTATCTTCATTTCAGAATGCTAGAGAAAGAGACTCTTGCTGGCCGAACACCCAGGAGTCAAGACCAGAATCTAGAGTTCCAGGGAGGTGGGGTCCTGGGGGGACCTGCTGATGTCATTAACCTGGATATTGATGTGATTTCTATCATATGACGGGTACTGAGGATACTGGAGTATTTAGGATAAATTAATGAACAAAACCAGAAAATATATACATGTGTACATATTTAACAATAGTAATTAAAGAGGTCATGCATTGGGAGAAGTGAGGAACATAGGTGGGGTTGTCTGGGGAGGAGGAATTGATATAAATACTCAGTGTTGAATTCTCAAAAAAATTAAAAATTAAATTTAAAAAGAAACACTGGATCGTTAGTAAGGTTCATTTGGTTAATACCTGTGCGAGCTTTTCCTGGGAGGATTAAGTAAAGGAGGAGATCTGCCTTGAATGTGTGTGGTATATTCCCAAGAGATGGGAGTCCAGACTGACTTAAAAGGTGGAAATGAGACAGACAGTAAGTGTGACATCTCAGAACAGGGAATAAGAGATAAAAGGAGTTCTTGGCATAGCGGATTTGAGACTGAACTGGAAACTTCTCTGTGCTCAGAGAGAGAGAAGCATGACATACCAGAGGGCTAAGCCTGAGAGGAAATAAGGAAACAGAGTGAGCGAGTGAGTGAGGAGCCAACTTGAGGAGGCCTCACAGGTTAATGGGTGTGAGAGGTACAGAGACATTGATACTTCTCTGAGGTGAGGTGAGAAACTACCAGAGCTTAGAAACATAGATGTAATCACATTGTACCGAGTTCCTCTACTGCTGCATAGACACCCTGCTGAGAAGAAACCTGGGTAGGAGAGAAAAAGGCTCTTTAGCCACCCAGATCAGGGATGCTCTGCAGATACCTGAACACATGCCCAGCAAAAAGCCTTGCTGCAGGGAAGGGATTGTTACATGAGATATGGCCATCTGGTTCTGATTCACACCTTCCTGAAAAACACAAAATCAGTCATCTCCTGAGGGACAATGGAAGAACACAGAATCTCAGGGGCTGTGTATACAAAGCTGTGAAAAGTGAGCAACACAGCAGGAAAGCCAGCACATGGAGAAGGCAATGCTCCCTATGATGCTGCAGCAGTCAGAAGGTGCTCACATTAAGGCTGCCAATCTCCTGTGGTTTCCACAGTCATTTCTGAGATGTGTTCCAGGAGTGTTCTCAAGGACCACAGAAGAAGGAGAGCAATGGGTGAGCTAGCGTCATCATTTATCTAGCAGGGTGCTAGGGGACACTACAGGAATCACAATGCATCAAAAAACAACTGGCCAGTGACACTATGATTGATGAGTCAACCTGAAAGTGACATGAGCAGATGAACAGAAGAGGAGGCTGACCAAGGTATAGACCACATCTCAAGTCTGGAATTCCAGAAAAGGGAATGTTTATTGAAGCAAAAGTTAGAAGCAATTTACTATACAAAGAGACACTGGCAAACTATGTGGTGGGCTTGCTCCAAAAAAATAATAATAATAATAATTAAAACAACATTGAGGAAAAAATAATCGGAGCCAGGGCTGATACAATAGGCCTGTCATCCCAGCTAACCTGGAGGCTGAGGCAGGAGGATAGCAAGGCCAGTCTGGGCTACAACCTGAATTCAAGGAAGCTTGGTGAGACCTGGTCTCAAAATAAAAAGCACAAAGGAGGCTGGATGTAAAGTTCACCAGTAGCCATTTGCCAGCATGTGAGGTGCTAGGTTCATCTCAATACTGAAAAAAAATAAAGAAGATGAATTATGATTTACCAAGTGGATATAAGAAAAGATTTTTAGTCTTACTGGTGATGAAGGTAATGAGGATTTAAAAGACATCTTCAGCCATAATATTGTCAAGTTTATAAAATTAACATTTACTATGGCATTGATTTGGGAAATGAGGTTTTGAATTTGTTAGCATGGATAATGTTAATTGTTGCAGCTTTCAGGAAAATTAAATTGGTGCTGCTTATAAAAGTCCAAACTTCACCTAGTCTTCCAAAAGAGGAGAGCACTCTCTTTGGAGGCTCCTGTGAAATACAACCCACTCTTCCATATCTCACCATCACATAAGAGAGCTAAACTTGGTCATGTGATCTTCTCTGGCCAATAGGATGCTAGACATTCAGCTTGTTTTCCCCTTGACCCTCATGACCCTGTGACCCATGTGGAGAACTGAGAGACACCAGGAGGTGTCCAAGATGAAATCTCAGACACATGACTGTGACTCAGTTGTTTTTGGCCAGCTCTCAATTGTGCAAGCCATCTCACCTGAGTGCCCTTCTGTCATGGAGCCGTCTCCATGATAGTCTGTCACTGTGTGCTGAATGAAGAACTAGAAGCAGCCAGAATTCAATCCATTGAGAGATAATGGAATTAATAGTGCTGTTTCATAGTAGAGATATGTGTGAGAAATGCCACGAGGAGCAAGCATGTGGCAGGAAGCAGAAGAGCATGTAGAAGCATCATGTGAGCGTTCAAGTTCACTGAGACATAGTTAAATGCAGAGAGTCATGCAATGTACCAAACTAAATACCTCTCATAAATAGAAGGCTGACTACAATTGCTTTGGGCGGGGGTGGGGGGTGGGGGGGAGGTGGTGGGGGGATTGAGCTGATAGTCAGTGCAGAACTCCGATTTTTTTTATATGCACTTTGAAGAGAAATTACCCAGTACAAGCAATACTCTTTTTTTTTTCAGAAGTAGTGAATCTATGGCAAGACAGTGTCAAGAGAGATCAGTCTGAGGAGCTACCTACCTGTTTCTGACAACTCTGAGGTGTTTCCAAGTGGTGCCCCCAAGGTTCTCTGACTGACACTAAAATATATCAGTTTTGTTGTGTTAGACCTGGTTGATTTTTTAAAGTTTCAGAGGCCTTTGCTACCTTCATGTCTAAGACTGAATATGTTTATAAATATATTTATGCTCCTTTTCAGGCATATTTTCCTGAGAGAACATACATACAATTTTATCTCTGAGAACAAATATGCTGTGTACGTGTGTGTATATGTACTTGTACTTGTACATGTGTGTATGTGTGTGTCAGAGTGTATGAGTGTAAATGAGAATATATGTGTATGTGTGGGAGGACACATGTACTTGTGTGTACCTGTGTGTATGCATATATCTAAGAGTGTGTGAGTGAAAGTTACCAAGTATGAATGTGTGTGTAAATGTATACACATGGGCGTGCATGCATATGCCTGGAAGCACACTTGTAAATGTGTGTGCACACATGTACTTATGTGTGTGCACATGAATATGCATGTGTGTGAGCACATGTGAGTGTGTGAGTGCATTTATGCATGTATATGTGAATACATATGTGTGTCTATAGTATATGTATACTTGTATGAGTGAATATTGTACATGGGGCCTCATATGCTCAATTTCATAAATTTCCTTCACTCTGAAGATCAAATAACCTGAAAGCTTTAAAAGTGGATACTCTCTTCATCCTCATTAAACAAAGGACCAAAAAAAAAAATGTTCTCAGGTAGCTGTCATGACATTTCCTCTTTGAAGAACAAATTCACCCTAGTGTGCTCAGCATCCTTTCTGTTACCTTAGGCTGCTGTTGACTGAAAAAATATCCAGATGCCTGGGCCCCACCCTAAGAATTCTATTTAATCTATATGAGGCCTGGACATAAAAATAGGGAACCTGCATGGATAAGAACCACTGATCTCTGATGAGCAGGACTAATTAGTATTCTCAATGAACACTTAGGAGTCTCGGATCTTGTGACATTAGAATCAGTGACAAATTAAATTTCCAATCATTTCAATGTGAACTGCGCTCTACTGAAGTTGGAACACTTGAAAATTGGTTTTAAAAATGCCATTTCATCTCAAATGCTCAGCCTGGTATGTCACTTCAGATGAGTATAAACATAAAAACCGGGTGGCTTTGTATGAAAGCAGACATGTCTGGTTCCTGCCAAAACACTCGTGTCAACACTCATATCATGTAGATGAGGAACGCTGGCACAGGGCTGGAGCTTGAGGGAGCTGGTGCTCCATGGCTAGGCTGGAGGATTTCGGACGATTTACCAAGAACCAGGGAAAAGCATCCTTCCCTAGAGAAAGCCTCTCTGAAGATATCTTCATTTCTCCATACCTTAGGTCTAACTTGACTTACACTTGCCAGTCCATCTGCACGCAAACTATTCACAACTCATGCTGATTCTAGAATGACCCTTATTCAGTTTCTCCAGTCCCCATGCATGCTTTCACCAGCTTGTGCATAAACTTCCCTAAAACCTGCAATAGGGCACCACACAGGAGTTCCCCACCTCCTCCTTTGATTCAAATTCTTGCTCCAAATTTGTTGTCTGTATCCCCCACACACTCCCATGCTTCAGAAAATCCACAGAATCCAGTGTCGGAGGAGGTTCTGCTTTGTCTTTCAGGGGTTTGAGTAGAGTCTGTCGACTGGGTCCTGGGCAAAGCTGACTTTATTGGCTGCTTTTCTAAGAGCATCCATCATGCTTTCTTCCAGCTCTGGGCCTGGAGAAAACACATGGCCATCCCTCTGCTCTTTCCTCTTCTCTCTGCTGCATTTCTGGACAAGTCAGAAGCAGTGTGGCATTCACACCTCATCTACAATCATGTCTAAACATTAATTACTTTCGTTTGAAAAAAAAAAAAGAGTCACCATACCCAAGAAAGAATAATATGTAAAAAATCAAATTATCTAATTTTTTATATGACACTAATTTCAGGAATTACTTGTAGGGCTCTTGCTGAGTAGCAGGAGGTGCTGTCCTAGGTCAGACCTCATCGTTCGGAGGACTGGCCTCATTTCCGCTCCCACAGGGCAATGTGTGCATTGAGTCACACAGGCGAAATCACCTGAAGCTTGTCACTGTAATGGACAGCACTCCAGGCATCTCACAGAAACCACAAGACAGGGAACTGAGCGATGAAGAGAGATATAGCTAAGTGGTACCTTGCTAAGCATATGAATCACTATGGACAGCTGGGGTTTTGTTCCTTTGGACACCTCAGGGGACAGTGTAGAAGAGGCTCCAGAAATCCCAACACAAGCTTAAGTGCCTACATGGCATACTTGCTGGCTCCTGAACTCTGAGATTCCAACAATCAAAGCCTCCCAGTGGACAATGAAAACTGTGAGGCTACCTTGGGGCCATCAGCATCTTGTTGCAGCTGAATCCCCAAAAGATGCAAAGTAGATGGGGCAAACACACCTTAGTCAGTTCTGTATTCCCCCATCCCTTTCCTGTCGTCCGAGGATGTCCACTGCTGGAACAGATGAGGTCAGAGAGAACCCCCCTCTAAGGACCCTTCCCCCAGTGGCATGTATTGTCTCATGGTCAGGAAAGAGTTGAGAGCATAGAGTCCAGGAAAGAAGTTTTAGCCAAGGCTGATTCTCACTGAGGTGGCAGGAGTCAAAGCCAACTCTTCGGTGGGGTCTGAGAATTCTGCACCCTTGCCTGGCATTTCAGATACTTTGGAAGGTATATTTATCACCATAGAGACCTTAACACCATTAATTTATCAGCTATAAGCTTTATTTATAACTCTGGAATGTTCAGATAAAGGCCAAGAAGAGCAGATGCTGCTGGCATCCATCTCATGGTCCTTGGTGCTATCCTCCTAAGTCCCTTCTACCCGCCATGGCAATTCCCACCCTTCTTGGACTCCAGACTTCTGGCTTTGCCTAGCTATCCCTTCACTTGGCTTCTGGTGTATACAGGGCCTGAGTTTCTCCACTTAGGGTGGTATACACACACAAACGCACACATACACACACACACACATACACACACACACACACACACACACACACACACACACACACACACACACACACACCTGTGGATCACAAAGAGCTCTTTCCTGACACGTGAGAAGCCCTGCACTCAATCATAAATAAGTAAGTGTCAAAGGATGCTTGCAGATGTGCATGACACGTAGTTCACTGAGCTCTCCCCATAACATTGACAGTTGTAGCTTTAAGTATCCCTTGGCTCTTCAGATAATGCTGAATTTTATGTTCTTTATTCTCAGAAGGCCATTTGTTCATTTGAAGCTTTATAGGGATCCTAAACAGTAGATCAGTTTGTAAATATAGAGAGCAAGTCAAATTGAAAAATCACCATCCATATAGTTCCACCAAGGAAAATTACATTGACGGGTGATAAAAGTTCTTCTGTGGAGACTATAGTGAAGGAGAGAGTATGTGAGTGTGCGTGCAGGTGTGTGTGTGTGTGTGTGTGTGTGTGTGTGTCCTCTCTTGGAGACAGTCACTAAATCAATATGCCTCAATGGAATAGTAATAATCACACCGTTTTAAAATGCTTAGGTCTGACTATCCAGGGTGCCTTTCCAAAATTATGCAGTAATTTCTGATGGCCATGTGGCAGTGTGTTAAATATAACTACTACAGTTCATTTACTTAATTCCCTGTTAGTAGATATTTGAGTGTTTCTAGTCCCAAACTATTACACATGATACTCTCAAAATAAATACCTTTCTACACACCTGAGTGCATTCAATGTAGTTTAAAAAACCAACTGATTTAGACCTGTGCATATCTGCTTGGGATTCTAATGTAGACGAAGGGTCAGCCACTCAGACACTTAGCTGGAGTTTGAGAATGGATCACTGACAGGTGTGCCTGGCTTATTGTTTTAAATATTTGAGGTGATGTGGGTATAGCTCAGTGGTAAGAGCAATGGCCACGTGTGTAAGTACTCCTGGCACGCCACATGGTGGACCCAACACAGCGTTGGGTGAAATAAGAATTCCTGGCATGTAACGGCCACCCACATGGTAAAGCCAACATGGCACTGTATATGGAGGGCACACTCCTAGGCATGGCTACATAGATTCAAGCACACCCCTTCTCTTAAAAAGAAACGCCACGTGGCAGCCCACTGTCTCTCCCCTCTTCCTCCTCTTCTCTCCATCTCTGTCTTTCTCTCTCCTATTCTTCTCTGGGTACCAGCCTCTCAGTAACTCTCTAAAATAAACTCTTGTGTGGCACCTGGTAGTGAATGTGTATGTGTCTCTCTCCATGTGCAAAAAACTAACAGCATGACCACGAAGCTCTGGCTTGATATCACCATCACAACAACATATAGATAACATTAATCAATAGCTGCTTGAACATTTTGCCTGTACATCTGAATTTCTTCACTCTGGTTAAACAATTATGAGAACCCTAGCTGGACCTACATTTCCAAATAGCGGCAATTGTTGGGATCGGAGACTCTGTTCAGATTTAGGTGTAGATCTCTCTTGCAACCCGCCATGGGCTCAGTTCTGGACTCCTATTCAACCTCTGCCTGCCCCACCTGGGCATCTCTTGCTGGTTGCTATGCATGCTTCCATCAATCAGCGACTGACATGTCAAGTTTTATGCCCTAGGATTGGAGCCAAAATATGGAGTTCCCACTCTGAACTAGGCAGAAGTAAAACTTTATGAAACTAAGTCGCTTTGAAACTGAATTTTCTTATCTAGTGGTATCACCTGTAGTTTGTAAATATCAGATGTAATAATTCACATTGAAATTTCTATGAAAACTGAAAAACCTCCAACATGTGCCCCTCAGTCACCAATACTCATTTCTTCTTATTCACGGCATAGGGCCAAACCAAACACCCTTGGAGTCCTGTGACGGAGAAAACTCTGTGCCCAATCCAGCCAATAGATTTAGATAAAATGATCCATATCCCCTCCAGGTCTGTCAGCAAACAAGTGCCCATCACTGCTCTGTTTCCTCACATGGGTGCCCATGACTTTGATTTCCTAGTGGACTAGGTATTTGTTGCAAACAAGGAAACTAACATTAGAACAAATCAGGGTTCTAAGTATTCATGGAATGGATAGTTATCAAAAGCAAAACATTTTTGTAAAAAGGAACTTCTATGGTTCAGAGCTGTGATCAGCCAGGAATCCATCAATGCATTCAGCATCACTTACACTAAGATTTTAGAATGTGTAAGAGAACATCAAACTGAAAAATTTCCCAGACTTATCTCAAGAGTCTCTTTGAGTTAAAACTAGTGAGGAAATGTACCAAGAATCACCTTTGAGACAACTGAGACAGCTGGTTACCTGTGACACTTGGGAACTCAGCAGCTATAAGATCTTTTCTGGGAGATTGCACCACACTTGCTCACATGGTCTGCAGAAAAGCAGTTAGTTTGTATTTTAAGGAAACAAGAGAGAACTTTTCCATACAGAGCAAGGATACCAAGGAAGAATTTTGTCCATACAGTGTGGGAACATAAGTACCGTTAAACTCAGGGTGGAGAACATCTAATTATACATCTCACCACTAACTGCCACCAGAAGCAAATGGTGGCAGTGAGACCTGGGGACAAAATGAAGCCAGGATCCTACACATAGGCATGACCTTATCACATCTCATTATCTTCTTTTTCTGCTTTGCTGGTTAGCAATCCTGTTTTCTCAGATGCCTAGCAAAGCATGGCATGTATATACTCAACATTGACTTACAGTTTTTTGGGGGAGCACTCCATGATGAATTCTGTGACATCTGGACTAAATTACACCGCCTCAGGTCTCTGTGAGTGTGCCCTCTGTCCACAGCTCTCCCAGTTTGTTGTTACTTGTTTTTTGTTTGTTTGTGTTTACTGACTGTCCTTCTGTCATATGACCTGGTTAATCACAAAAGACTCCTTGCTTGGTTAGTTTTATGTCAAATTGACAAAGGCTACAGTCATTTGGGAAGCAGAAACCTCACTTGAGAAAATGTTGCTAGCAGACTGACCTGTAAGGGAAGATTGTGGGGCATTTTCTTCATTGATGATTAATGTGAGAGGAGCTGGTTCATCAGCCAAGAGGTTTATACGAAATCAGGCTGAGCAAGCCATGGGGAGCAAGTTAGTAAACAGTGATCTTCCACGGCCTCTGCTTCAGCAGTTCCTGCCTCCAGGTTCCTGCCTTGAGTTCCTTCCTGCCATGACTTCCTGGGATGTTGGACTACAAGCTGTATGATGAAAAGAACCCTTTCCTCCCCAAGTTGCTCTTGGTCATGGTGTTTCATTATAGCACTAAAACCCCAAGATAGACTTCAAGTGAGTGCATCAGAGACACACCTACCTGTCTATGCTCATTCCAATTTTAGTCGCAGCATTGAAGCTATGGACCCAACCCAGGGGTCAATCAACAGAGGAATAAATAGGGAAAGTGTGATGTGTGTGTGTGTGTGTGTGTGTAAAATGAAATTTTTATTATCCATAAGAAAGTAAATTGTCTCATTTTCAGGAAAAAGGATGCCACTAGAGATAACCATAGTAAGTGAATTAAACTTGACACAGCATGACAAACAGCAAATGTTCCTCTCATATATGTACATACCAATGAAACTCACAGAGAAACTGCTTTGGGGGAGGACAGGGCATATATGGGAATACAGTCAACACACTGACAAAGTAGTATGAAATGTACAACTAAACAAATTTCAAAAAGGGTAGGTTGAAAGGCCAGGGACATAGCTCGGAAGGTAAAAGGTTTTTGCTAAGCAAAGCAGCTGATGTGGGTGTGATACCCAGAACCCACATAAAGGTGGGAGCGGACCAACCCACAAAGCCATTAGTTCTCTTATTTCCACATGAAAGCTACAACACAGATACCTACTCTAACACACATACATACACACACATATTAAGTAAAAGAAATTAAAGAAAAAAAGAAAAATACCATATTGGTTTTATGACAGACTCTGGTTAGTATTGTCCATTTAACAGTTCCTTTTCTTACTTTGGCAATGCTGCTCTAGGTATTTTGGGGAGTATCTTTCCCACCCTCGTGTAAATGTTTATGTAAAGCTGCCCTACTTCCAGGCAGATTTCCTACAAGAAGAGCTTCAAGGATCAGCATTTCCCAGGCTCCCAGGCCCAGCGTAGTCACATGGCAAGCCAGATCAGAGACCAGAATGAGAACTTCTAGGTGGCTGTGCAGTACAGTACAATCTATCCCCTCTCCCTTCCCCCAGTCATGCCCTTCAGCTGGACTCAGAAGTCAAATATTCCCATGGGCCTTTCTGATTCTTTAGCCAATCAATCCATTTTCTCCATCTCACTCTGTTCCTCTCCATATCTTGTCTAATCTTGTCTGATTCTGTATCCAGCAACCAGGGTCCAAACTAATCCATCACTTGATGGGGAAATCTTTGCTTATAGCAATCTTAGTCTAGTCTCCCACCTCACAGGCACCACACATAGTGAAGAAATTAATGTGAGCAACTTCAATATTTAAAGTAGCATTGGTGATGAAAATAACATTTATTGGGTGATTACTATATATGAGGCATTGACTAAGTGATCTGCATGGTAATAATACATATGTACTATAAAAATAATCAAGCAGTACAAACTAGTATAAAATTTAAACTCTTTGTCATTCTGTATCTCATTTCCATCATGATTACTGTGTCTACCTATATAAACAGGCATTATTAAATGCAAAGATTCACACATTTGAGTGTGGGCTTTTCTAAGACTTATTTTTAATGATGTGTCGTGTATGGGTATATCCGTGTATGGGTATGTAAGTGGGTTTATGGGTGTGTTTTTGTGTGGGTGTATCTGTTATGAGTGTGCCTGTGTATAGGTATATCTGTGTATGTGTGTCTGTCTATGAAAGTACCTGTGTATAAGTGTGTCTGTGTATATATATGTCTATGTATGGATATGAGTATGTCTCTGTGTGGGTGTGGCTTTATGGATGTGTCTGTGTATAGGTATATCTGTGTATGGGTATTTACACTTGAATTAAATCCCTACAGAGGGCATCGGATCTCCCAGAGTTGGAGTTACAGGTAATTGTAAGCCATCTGAAGTGGTTGCTTGGAACTGAACTCAGGTCCTCTGGAAGAGTAGTGTGTGCTTTTAATTGCTGCACTCTCTCTCCAGCCTCGCTGAGCATTTCTTGAACACAAAGGTCAGGAGTCATGGGTCAACCAGTTATCTTATACATGGCATGATTCCACCCAATGGCTCTGGGTCTTATGGAGTCTTCACTGTACTCCTGAGGTAAGTGGTTCTCTGAGGAAGCAGGGTGCAGAACATGATCAAACTAGACACTGAAACTCAAACTAGACATTGCTTCAGAGAACACATCCTTAACAGCCACACTGCTCCCTTGATGCACTGGACCAGGAATAGGTAACATCTCAACTCTCTGCTTCGGTTTATAAGAAATAGAGAAGCTGATATAAGAGTCAGAAAGTTAAAACCCAAAATGTGCTATTGCAGAGACTGGGAAGATGACTCAGTGCTTAAAAACTCTGGCTGCTCTTGCAGAAGACCTATGCACAGGTCCCAGCACCCACACTGTGGCTCCCAAATGTCTTTAATTCAAGTTCCAGAGGATCTGATGCCCTCTTCTGGCCTTTTTGGGCACTGCACTCATGTGCTGCACAAACATGCAGGAAAATATTCAATCCCTACAAAGGTATCCTTGCTTTTGTGGCAATCACCTCATGTCTACAAAAGTTTGGGAAACCAAACACATGCTTAATGAAATGAAACCCCAAATTGAAATGCTGGAGTGGAAAGTATGTCTAGTAGCAATGGCCAGCTTGGGGCTGAAGTCCAGGCAACCTAGGGAGAGAAGACAGGCCAGGCTACCACCACCACCTCAGCTGCCTGGTTAGGAGAAAGAGAAGGAGGAGTTAGGAGAGGCAGGCTGGTGTCCTGTCTGGAAAACTTCATTTCTTCAGAATAGAGTTCAAATCTCAGGCAGTAAAACCATTAGAATGGCCCAGTCAGATTCATTCAGGTATGAAAGCTGCAGTCATAATTTCAAGGTTTAAAGGATCAATAGCCTGACTGTTTCAGCACTGCTGGGCAAGAATCCAAGACTTCTCTGCTAACCTTGTATAGCCCTGCACCAGGCTTCCCTGGAGGCCTCCTACCTATGCCCAAAATGCACAGGGCTGGGAAGGGAGCTGTCACAGCCATCTACATCTCCATTTCCTAGTCAGATGTTAACAGAACCAACCTGCTTTCCCTGGGCGCCAAACCTACAAAAGCGTGAACTACATACAGGCTTGTTTCCCAAGGCTATCTCCATTAGCCAGGTACAACCTGCTGGATGAATGACTTAAGAGAGGGCACTCAGCCAACAGACACCGGAAGTGAGGTAGAGAGACCAAGTCATCTGTCCCCTTTCTTTCCCTGAGATGATGCCCTCCATACTCCTTGGATACTGTGCACAGTCTTTCCCTTGTTAATCTAAATGTGACAGAATGAAAGACTTGGAGAAGGAGTGGCATGGGCTGGCAGTAAGTGCAGGGATGCCTGCAGAGCCTGCTTGAGAAAGGGAGATGTGGCTCTGTGGGCAGATAGCCATGTCTGGGCATCCTTTAATCCCACTCAGCAAGGTTGGAATGCAGTCTCCAATAAGCAACTGTGAGAGCAATCATGAAACTCAAGATTCCATTTTCACAGTTACGAATTCATTACAGAATAAATTAAGCAGCAAACTCAAAAAGGTCTGGGGATCAGAAATCTGAGTTGAATACAAACAGAAGAATATACTTGCATATGCACATGAATGTAGGCACCTGCACACATGCACAGGTAGACTAATGCATACATGCACATATACATGCAGAGGTACACTAATGCATGCATGCACATACACATACACAGGTACACTAATGCATACATGCATGCTCATATGCACACACACTTGCATACATACATGTTTGTAGTGAAGGAGACAAAGCCCACTGCCCCATATCTACTAGGCAATGCTCTACCACTGAGCTGTACACCAAACCTCAGATATTTCTCCTTTTTTTGAGGAAGAAAGACATCCAATGGGAAGCTGGTTCATGAAGATGTCACTTTTGCTTCATTAACCAGTCCCTGACATAGTCTATATGAATAATTATATTTTGTTGAATAAATCTACTACTGAGTGAATGCCTGTAAATTTCAAGAGTGAACACCATTCCTGAAGATGATACCTGAGGTTATCCTCTGTCCTACTTTTGAGAGCATGTGCATGTGTGTGTGCATACACACACAAAGGGTATATAGAACACATATTTATATAAAATTAATCTTTTATAAAATGAATATAATAAAGTGTCAGGAGAAGTGAAGGACAAATAAAACCTAAAATTCACTGAGGAAATCCTCAGAGTAGACACTATTGATGACCAGGCCTGAAGGGAGAAAAGCCTTGAAGGTCAGGGTCCCTTTTTCTTCCCCTAAGATTCACCTTCTATCTATATCTTCCTAAAATCATTCTTTATGGGTTTCATGCATATATACAATGTGGTCTGATCACATCCACAATCTATCCCTGCTCCCCATGGATCTCCAGCACTCTGCCTCTCTTCCAATTTCATCCCCTTTCATTCCCTTTATTTATACCTAGTCTGTCCAAACTTAGAGCTGCTTAAGTGGACAAGGATGGGAAGTCATCCACTACAGCCTGGTTAACTCACCCAAGGACCACACCACTGAAGAAAACTGACTCTTCCTCTTCTACCAGACATCCTAAGTCAATAGCTCCTCAGTGAGGGGTGGGGCTTGGGAGCCCCGCCTTCATCTGTTCTGAATGTTGACTGGCTTGGTATTGTGCAGGCATGCACAGCTGCAGTAAACTCATGACTGTGTGACCTTGTCCTTTCCAGAAAACTCTATGTTATATCAGTCCTCCGTGACTCTATATAACTTAACAGCTTCCTCTTTTGTGATGCCCCCTAAGCCTTGGAGACAGGGGTGTGTGACATAGATAACCTGTTTAGGTCTTACAACTCCATGGGTACTTATTCTCTGCAATTTAACACATTGTGAGCCTCTGTGTTATTCACCACCTACTGACCAAAATAGCTTCTCTGGTGAGGATTGAGAGGTGGTCCTATCAGACAGAGTTTCATGTAGCTCAGGCTAGCCTAGGACTTACTATGTAGCCATGGATGACATTGAACTCTGGCACTCCCTACCTCTCCCAAGTACTAGCATTGGAGGTGTGCACCCCCAGGCCTGCCTCTCTGGCCCCTTGGCACCCAGTGCTACCCCATAAGGATAATCTATTCTTCCCTAGAGAAACATGAGATCAGGACCTGCCAAATGTCTAACCAGGACTGAAAAGAGAAAACGGTTACCCTCTAACTTTTAGAACATGTATTAGAAAAATCCTCTTATTTGAAAATCCTTTATTTTTTAAAAAAAATTAGCTACAGAACAATGACAAATCCCCAGTTTCAGTTACTTCTCTCTTTGAACACTGAAAAAATATCAAAGATAAAAATAAGTTTCATCAATACCACTTGCCTGCGGCTCACCTTCCCACATGCCCAGGGAGCAAGTAAGCTGGAGAAATGATAATAAAATGTTTCAATGACTTCTGGGGGATAAGCATCTCCAGGCACAGTCAGAATGAATAATGACAGAGCTGTGCTACAAGCTTGAAGAAGGGGTGTAGCTGTCCAAAAGCTCAATGAATACAAGCAATGCTAATTGCAGCTCTGTGTCTTTCTCCAAGGCTCTGCTGGTGGAGATAGGTCAGACTGAAGAGTTTCAGATTCATGCGTCCAATCCAGATGAACATGGGAGGAAATAGAATATTCTACTCAGCTGGGGTTTCTGTATCCAGACCCTCCTGTATACTTTAGCTAGCTTAGAAAAAGGCATGAGAGGTAAGTAAGAGAATTCTGTTCAAAGTTGCTCAAGAAAAATAAAAGCCAACAAGGGAATTCAGGCCTAACCTAAGGAATCTAAGGGCATGTTAACAGGTTACAGGGAGAGATAAAATCATTAGCCCCAAATGCCCAGGGCTCTTATTTTCCTCAGCTCTGTTTCCCCAGTGAATTGTCTGCATCCTCATGGGTTTCTCTACCAATCCCTCCTCATGTTCCTGGACCTTAGGATAATCGGCCTGGTAGATATTGTAAAATGTAGTAAGATTGCTGCTGATTCTTTATCCATTCAGAAATGTGCACAGATTGTGGGTTTGTGGAGGTCAGAGGGCAACCAATGGGAGCTGGCTCTCTCCAATACGGGGAGCCAGGTATCAATCTCAGGTCATGGGGCTTGACAGCAAGTGCCCTTACCGTATCATCCCCCCCCAGCCCCATACTTCAAATCATCATTTACATAGATAGCATAATAAAATCACAGAGGGATGTGTGTTTGGTGCACACCTTGTGAAAGTTCTTTAGAAAGAGGACCTGGGAGCCAGAACAGAACAGGAGTAGTAATTAGTATATGAAATGAGAATATATTATGTAAAGATGTGATTATCTGTGTTCCCAGATCTACCTGTTGATTTGGGTCAGCTGGGTAACTGATGAGGAAAAAAAAGTTTCCGGTTTATTGTGGCTCAGAAGATACATGGACTGAACACACATAGGGAGAGGAAGAGTCCCAGATCAAGTTTCCCTCCCAATGCTAGATACTTACGAAGCTGCTACCCAATGCTGGTGAACTCATAAGGAACAGGAAATGAAACTAAAACAACTAGGTGTCCTGTGACACTGAATATGTGGTTTGGAGGGCTTTACTTTAGGCAAACCATGAGGGCAAATATGACAATGGGTCTTGAGTTTGGAAATAAAGGACAAAGGGAAAAATCTAGTCGTAGCTGTGGCAGTGTGGCCTGATGCCCATTTTTGAGATGCTATGGCTGTACGTATCTAGCCAGAGAGCAACTCACGAAACCTGACTGACCTTCTATCCTCTGTGTGGCTCAGAGGTGCCCCTTGTAGCCAATCAACAACTCTGTCTCTGGTTAGATTTCAGGGTGGCCTTGACAGCCTGTCAGATGCAAGCATCATCTCTGCTGTCTGTTACAAACACAGGGGCCCAAACCTGCCCTGAAGGAACAGGGTAAGAGTCCTCCCTGAACGCAATGGGATAGATATATACCTAGTCTTGACCAACGAAATACACTATCAGATATGACTGCAGTCCACATCAATGCAACAGTCCACCACCTAAGCATCTTTCTTTTTATAAATCAGAGGGAGTGTCTCTTACAGGTCATTAAGAATGTATCTTCTTCCTTCTTGACCAAGACGGAAAAGTTGAAAGCTACAGGTTGTGAGCAGTGGGAATGGCATGAATTCTTACTTACTTGCTGGTGTGTTTTGTATTTCTTTTTCTGTCCCAACGATCCCATCTTTTGTGATCATTTGTTAAATGCCACCAGAGTTGCAATAACCTTTTTTTAAAGGATGGATGTCAGAGATGAGAAGGCTGGGCAGGTATGGGTGGGAAACACCATCATGTCAGGAGCAGCGGTATCTGCATATCTCCCATTCTATACCTGCTCTCTTCTCTGTAAGCAAGGGTACTGTTTGAGTGCCTT
Source organism: Sigmodon hispidus (assembly GCA_004025045.1). Classification (NCBI taxonomy): domain Eukaryota; kingdom Metazoa; phylum Chordata; class Mammalia; order Rodentia; family Cricetidae; genus Sigmodon; species Sigmodon hispidus. Next base: position 62,110 of record PVIH01003493.1, read on the forward strand.
GTGTCTACCTTAAAGCAAAATGCCATCCATAAAGAATGGGACCTAGAAACTGCAGTACCAAAGCCAAATTAAATTCCCAGGCTATCTCAGCTGGTGAAAATGCAATAAAGATGCCAGGATTAGAGGAGGAATGTGCACTTACAATGGTAAACCAAGTGAGAAGCCGTCCACAGAGATGGAGAGACTCAAGATGTATGGACTCTGATTAGAAGGAAGAGGCAGGAGGGGAGAGCTGGGAACTAGCAGGGGCAACCCTGAAATATAATCTCACATCGCATGGTTTCCAAGGCTGTTAAGAAAAGTGGCTTAGGGAGACACCCTGCAATTTTTCTTATTCAGGGAAAAAAAATCTGATTATATCAGAAAGTCAAACTCATTTCTCATCTAAAACCTTTCAGATTTCTCAAAAATTGTCACAGAATACATGAAAAGCATGGTAAAACTTAGAGGCAAGTCCTATGCTGTAAGTCTTTTTTATCTTAAATGTTTTTATAATGATTGTGTTCATTGATGAAGTAGAGTAAGATTTAGACACTGTGTATGGCCTCATCATGGTCGCTCATGTAGCCACCACAAATAATAGTCACTCACTCCTCTGTGCTGAGATCAGTTACACTCGCATTTTAAGCACTGTAAAATACACTAAGGCAGAGTCTACTAGAGTCTCCTTTTCATGCTACACAACATCAGGACCAAGAGATAAAGTCATCACGGACAATTCAATGAATAAAGACAATGCGGTACATCTATGCTGTGAGATACTATTCAGGCATGAAAAAAACAAATTTAGCGTTTTATGAAAACATGGTTGAATTTGAAGGACAGTTAATAAAATATGTCTGACAGAGGAAGGCAATACCTGGTTTCATCAGTCTATGGAGTCTGAGGCACTGGAACTCACAAGTCTGCAGTGTAATTAGTAGTGAAAATAGACTGGTTATAACCCAACAAGGATTGACTGACACCCATGTGGGCACATGTGATCATCCCCACCTTGGCTGTCACACAACCTAATTTCTAACAATCTTGCTCAAAGTAAAATCCTCTGTAGGTCACAAATTCATCATTCTTTCCAACTTTAATCTGTGCTGCATTTTAGACTTGGTAAACATGTCACTCTCAGTATCTGTGATTTTTCTAAACACATATCATAGACACATGGGTCATCAAGGACATTAATGAAGGGGACTGAGCTGGGGAAATGGCTCAGTCAGTCAAGGGATCACTGGACAATCAAGTTCCCCAGCACCCAGAATGCACTGGTTCAAGCCTGGAATCCCAAGGAGGCAGAGAGAGAGAGAATCCCCTGGATCCTGCTGGTTAGCCAGCCCCAGGACTACTGAGAGAGTCTAGTTCAAAAAATTAACTGTAAAGGCTGGAGAGATGGCTCAGTGGTTCAGCGCACTGACTAATCTTGCAAGTACCTAGGTTCAGTTCCCAGCATTCACATGGCAGCTCAAACTATCTCCAAGTCTAGTTCCAAGGGATCCAACATTTTCTCTTGGCCTTCTAGGCAACAGAATGCATGTAGCCCACATACATACATGCAGATAAATACTTGCATACAAAATAAAAATAAAAATTTAAAAAATGAAAAAAAAGTAGTGAGTGATTAAGAAATGCGCAGTGTTGACCTTTGGCCTCCAGAGAGAGAGAGAGAGAGACAGACAGACAGACAGACAGACAGACAGACAGACATATAAAAGGGGAGGTAAAAATCAAAGCAGAATAAACAAATATAACCCCACTTGAGAACTTAGGTCAAGTGAAGAGACATCCAGAGGGAATCTTTCAAAAGACTTACAGGACCCCCCATACCCTCCACCCTCCACCCCCCACCCCTGCTGGAGTCACAAACAAAAGTCAATTCTCAGGGCTTAGGTATCCCAAATTCTATTCACTTACTGTTTCAGTGAATGAAACCAGAGCCTCTATTGGTTGCACCAAGTCTGCAATATTGTAATATGGATTCTGAAATAAAATTGAAATTTTTATGCTATTTGCTTAGTTCAGAGTCAGAACTGTTTCCTGGAGATTAGAGCAGGTTTGCAAACAGAAGAAGCCCAGAGTCAGCTGTTTTAAACAAACAGATACTATTAGTTCACCAAGGGCACAATCTTGACTCCAGATTTAGCTGGATTCCATGTACACATTGCTACACCAATGCACCTGCTGTGCTTTTTGTCCTGTGTGCAATACACTAAGGTGGGACCATGCTACTTCCAGCAGCCTACCCCAGTTCACATATGCAGAAAGAAAAACAGTATCTTTGGGCACCAGTCCTGGCATGGACACTCATCAGACCTCCATGCACCACCACCTGGTCCATACTTTGGTCTGTGTGGCCAGCAGAATTAGCTAGCTTTGAGTCCTCCTTGACCTTCCTGTGACCCAGCAGGTAGAGTGAGTGCCAGTTTAACCAAAGGATCTGAGAATGGGGGAACGGTAGCTCACAGGTTCTCATTTATCAGCCAATCTGTTTTCTTCTGAAGGAATATATCATTCCAGAGGGCAGGGACCTTGCTTGTTATTGACCTTATGAGGTCAATTGATGTGGCCAAGGGCAGGGACCTTGTAATTCCTTGTTCAGTCCCCGATTCCTACAGTACTGAACCCTGTGGTGATATATATTTAATTAAATTAATCTGAAACATCAGAGTTAACTACAGAACCAAGGCAGGCCAGGGAGAGAGAACCCACACTTTTAATGTGGAAAGAGGAAGTTAGGAGAGCTGGGCAGAGCAAGAGAAAAGGCTTTTCCAGCTTTCCCAGACACTCTCTCTTCCTTTCCAGCTGAGGACTCAGAGGCATTCAGTTGGAGGATTTCTGGAGACAGGTCTGAGGAGTTGGCTGGGTGGTTGTGGTTTGTTTCTGATATTCCAGCCCAATATCTGGCTCTGGGTATTCATTATATACTAACTAGTGCTCATGCAATAGAACCCTACATTACAGCTGCCCAGTGAATCCATAGTGAATGAAAGAAAGGGGGAGATGGTAGCAGCCACCCAAAAAAGCAAGGCCTGGCTCCCGGGGACAGTCATGTCACAACTTGAAAGAGTTTGCTTGCATTCCATGGATACACACACCTACTCCATCAACAAAAGCTACATTAATAGATCTTATATGGTTACTGCTTCCTGGCCGCCTTTATTGTTTATGTGTCAAATGTAAAAAGAAAAACTCTTAAAAGAGCCCAGGGACCTAGAGAGTAAGGAACAAACCAAGGAAACCAGAGATAGGAGATGTATACTATATATATTTTTCTACTCTTGTTTAAAATATTATATTTATATAACTCATTTAAAATTACAATATGTAATTAAAATACAAATTAATAGTCATCTATAATAGCCAAACTTATAATCATAATTAAATTTTTAAATATACAAAAATATATTTCAATTAAATAAATAGTCTTCAAACACTTCAAAGACCTACAAAATATAACATTTAAAATATTTTAAAAACTTAAAACTTTTCTAAGCAATAAAGCAAGTCTACTAACAACACCAATGTGCTTCAAAAAATAATAGACATCAAAAAAACTCCATATAAAATTTACTTTATTCATAACAATTAGCCACTAAAAAAATTATTCTTATATTAACTACTTAACAATATACTATATAAACTAAACATACAAGTTCCATAAAAAATAATCTCTAAACTTTAACACAAGCCAAAATAATCCTTCAAGTTCCTACTTTACAAAAAAAATTACCAAACATCCTTCAAGACACACACACACACACACATACACACACACCAAAAAAAAAAAAAAAAAAAAAAAAACCTAACGAAGTGTACCAAATTAATTTACTACATCACTAGAAAATATGCAGTGTAAGGGAGGGTTTTCTTTTGGCTTAGAGGTTGGAGGTGGAGATTTCCAGATACAGGTGCTGGAAATTACTGTACACTAATTAATAAAATAATGAATGTACTTTGAGAGGGAATCCAGGAAGAGAAGGGCCCCACAGAAGGGTGCTTTATTTGTATATGCAAATGCAGAGGAACTTACTACAAACAATTGTCTTAGTGTTCTATTACTACAAAGAGGGGCCATGACCAAGGCAACTTATAAAAGGAAGCATTTAAATGGGGGCTTGCTTACAGTTCGAAAGTTAGTTTATGACCATCATGGCAAGAGACAGGCATGGTGTCTGTAGCTGTAAGCCAGAGCTTCACATTCTGATCTGCAGGCAGCAGGTAGAAAGAGACAATAGGCCTGATGTGGCTTCTGAAACCTACATGCAGTGCCCATTGAGGCCAAAAGAAGGCATCAGATACCCTGGAGATGGAGTCAGGGTTGTGAACAGCAATGAGGAAGCTGAGAATGGTACCCAAGTCTTCTGCAAGAACAACCAGCACTGTTAACTGCTAAGCCATCTCCCTAGCCCCAAGACTTTAATTTTTATCCTGTATCTTTTTGGTAATAAAATAATACACATAGGGATGGTGGAGTTTCTCAGTGAATACACTGCCAGTAACACAGCATCTGGACTCCGTAGCATTTATTGTGAACTGCCAGGCATGGTGGCACAAACTCACAACTCAAGTACTAGGAGGCAGAGGCAAGCAGATCCCAGTAGCTCACTGGCTAGCCAGCCTAGACTAATTGGCCAGCCAGCCATAGATTCAATGAGAGCTTGTCTCAAGAGCAAAGGAAAAAAGTCAAAGAGGAAGACATCTAGCATCAACCTCCTGCCTCTGCACAGGAATGCACTGGGACACACACACAAACACACACACACACACACACACACACACACACACATACACAATATAACAGAACATAATGCATCAATAATGTAATACTTTGGATTCCCATCCCAACTCCAGATATCGTGAAGGGAATATTTGATTTAAAAAAAAAAAGAAGAAGAAGAAACAGATATTTGAGGACAGAATGTATTTGGTTCAATAGCAACAGCAACTAAGCAGTAACCCTGCCAGATGAAGCACTGGGAAATCCAAGGTTCCTAAGAACAAAGGAGCCAGACAAGGACAATCAGTCTGGCTTCTCAGAATAATTGCTCATCTCTCCCTCTATCCCTCTCCTCTTTGTCCTCCTCCTCTTTTGTCTCTTATTCCCTCAGTTCCCAGCTCCTCCTCCTCCTCCTCCTCCTCCTCCTCTTCACCATTAAGAAGAATTGCATAAGAAACTGCTTGGATTCTAGCTGAGCATCCTTGGGGAAGTTGCTTCCTTCTTTACCTCACATCCCCTTCCCTGCAAAAAGGAAATAAAGATATTTGAGCTGCAGAGCTGTTGTTAAAAGTTAAAGAGACGCTGCATAGGTGGCCTGAGAGATGGCTCCATGGTTAAGAGCATTCACTTCTCTTGAAGGGAACCACCATGTGGTTATCTGACTTACATGGTGGATCACAACCACCCATGACACCAGTTTAAGGAACTCTGACAGCCTCTTTGGACCTCCATGGAGAGCAGGCATGCATCTGATTACCATACATACATACAAGTAAAACACTGGCTTAGACCTCCTGCCCTTGCTGGGGAGGAGATAAAGAAATGTGGAGAAGAGAGAGTGACTGGAAGGGGTGGGAGGGGGAAGGGAGCGTGAACAAGGATATACACGGATAAAAAAATGTGACTTTATTCATAATAAAAGAAATAGCATGACTAAGGCAACATACAAAAGGAAGTGGTTAATTTGGGGGCTCAAGGTTCCAATGGAAAATTATCATCATGGTGGGGAGTATGGCAGCAGGTTGGCAGGTAGACACAGCACTGAATCAGTAACTGAAAGTGTTTATCCTTATGCTCAAGTTGGAGGCAGAGAAAGAGAACTGAACTTCAAATCCCTCCACTAGTGACACACCTCCTCTAACAAAGTCACACCTCCTAATCCTTCCCAAACAGTTCCACCAAGTAGGGATCAAGTATTCAAATATACAAGCCTAAAGGAGCCATTCTCATTCAAACTGTCACAAACATACACATAAAGTAAAATAATTAAATCTAAAAGAACTTTTTCAAACAGGTGCTGCATAGATCAAAACACTTGTAAATACTTTCCCCCAAAAATGTTCTCACCCAAAGAACAGAGGGTCTCATAGACAATTAGCAGTGAGCAGGTATTGAAGATGAATGATATAGGTTGGGGTGTAGCTTTGTACTTGCCAAGCATGTATGACCAATGTATTTAATTTCCAGTATGGTGACACATACCTGTAATCCTACCATTCGGGACACAGAAGCAGAAAGACCAGAAATTGAAAATCATCCTTGGCTATATAAGAAGTTGATGTCAGTATGGGCAACATGAGATCCTGTCTTCAAGAGAAAGTGAGAGACAGTGCTAGATGAAAAATTCAAACTAAAGTACAGTTCTTCCATGCAAAAGGTACCCATGGCATCCCATGATCACTACCAGGCTGGCAGATCCAGGGTTGCAGACCTCAACATTTTATGTGAGAGCCCAGACATCAACACTGGTATGTGAAATGTCCCAATTTCAAACACAGTGTGGGGAAAATAAATCCTATCCACAGTCCACATCAGGACTGCAGCTTGCCATCCCACAAACTCTAATTACACTCATTATTTATGAACCAGCACTTTGAGCAATCAAGCCAATTGATGATTCAGAATGTCTGAGCTTGCTGTCTATAAAGGCGTAGTGTTGTGCCAGCTGGAAAATTCCGAGGCCACTTTTAGAAGGCCCCTTTCACCTAATCCAAAGTATCACTCCATGTCCTTGGAAGGTCAATGAGGTTGTAGTTAAACATTTATTCAAGTATCACTCTAAGTCCTTGGAAGGTCAATGAGATTGTAGTTAAACATGTATTCTAGGACTAGTGAGCTGGCTCAGTAGTTAAGAGCACTGGCTGTTTAGAATGATGACTGGATTTAGTTCCCTGCACCCACATAGCAGTTTACAATCTTCAATAACTCCAGTTTGATGGGACACAATGCCCTCTTCTGGCCTTTACAGATATTGCAAGCACATGATACACAAACACATCAGTAGGCACACATATGCATTAAAAACAAAAGTAAATTAAAATTTATTAATAAATATACTAAGTAGAATTGTAATTTGCCCAGTCACAGATGTTTATAACTGTATAAAAGTGACCATGATCAAACTATAGAATATGTCCACACACCCTGATACTGTGACCCTCAGGCATCTGCATACTGAAATCATTGCCCTCATCTACCTGAGTTAGCTTTGCATATACTTTTCCTCACTATAGGTTAGATTTGCCTTCTATGGAATTTCATCAAAATACCACATTGCAGTACAAACTCCTCTATGCTAAATTTCCTTCACCCAGCATTTTTCTTTCATTGTCAGATTATTTGTGTCACTTACCTGCATGTGCATGTGTGCAAGGGTGTCATTTCTCAGGAGCCGCACATGCTGTTTTTTGACAGAGTCTCTTCCTGGGACCTATAGTGCTCTACTTCGGCAACTTTACCATCTGAGCTATCTCCCACCAGCCCCTTCTCTTTTATGGCTTTGTGATTCATCTCTGCACATCTCTGCACTCCTTTGAATGTTTAGGCCTTTCTCATTTAGTGTGAACACATGAAAAAGTATGATTAAAAGTGCCATAACTAGGACCTAAGAGATGGCTCAGTAGTTAAGAGCACTGGCTGCTCTTCCAGAGAATCCAGGTTTGATTCCCAACATCCACATGGTGACTCACAACCAACCATCTGTAATTCTGTTTCCAGGGAACCAGTCACCCTCTTCTGGCCTCTGTGGAACTACATGTATGTGATGCAAATACATACATGCAAGCAAACATTCATCCACAAGGAAGCAAGAAAAGAAGGAAGGAAGGAAGGAACTGATGTAATCATGTTAATCTTGAGACCCTGTTTGTTTGTTTATTTGCTTTTATTTGTTTGTTTCATAGCTTGAGTCTTACTAAGTAGTGCTGGCTGCCTGGTTCTCACTGTGAAAACCAGGCTAGCCTTGGACTGAATATAATCATCTGCCTCAGACTCTTGAGTCCTGGGGGTTATAGGTGCATGCTAACATGCCTGACTTATGTTTGCTTTAGACTCAGTCTTGCTCCAGGTTGTAGCCTAGCATCTTCTATTGAAATTTGTGTTTCTCTGACAGCTTGCTGTGCCAAGTGTCTGTCACATCGCTCACCATCTGCATATCTCCTTTTGGGAAATCTCTGTTCAAACACGCAGCCCATTCTTCTCTAAACTGGGTCATTTGTCTTCAGTTCTGAGCATCAACCCTCTGTCACAATATGATTTGCACGTATTTCCTCTCAGTTTTAAGACTGAAAACAATAATATTGTGTGGTTTACGTGCCATTCACACATCAATCACCCCATTTAATCTGTAGTGGGGAAAACTTTCTAACGAGAGAGAAGATATTTCATATCTTAATTTTTTTCAGATGGGAAAAATAAGACTTAGAAGTAAATGTCCTAGTAAACGTAGGAGTTGTTGGACAAGCAGGGGTAGAATTACCAGCTGGGCGTCTAGTGTTTGGGTCTTGTTTCTTTCTCACCCTTTTGTAATTATTTTGCTTTGAGACAAAGTCTTATGTACCTCAAGCTGGCTTCAAACTCTTGATGTTGCCAAGGCTGACTTCAAGCTTTTAGCTCTCTTGATTCTATCGCCCAAATGCTGACCTTCTGGCATGCACCATCACAGTTCCTCATATGCAGTTCTAGGGATCAAGCCCAGGGCCCTATGTATGGTAAGCAAGCATTCTACAGACTGAGCTACATCCAAGCCCTGGCCCCACAATGTTTTCATCATCCGAGTTCACTCACTGGGTTCTAAACCCTGTAAAGTGTCAGCGTTCGATCTCTTGCTGTTTCATTCCTGAAACCCTTTAGGATTTAGGTCTCAAGAGCAAACCTCAAATCATTGCACATTATAAAGGGTGTAGGCCAGTGGTTCTCAGCCTTCTTAATGCTGCAACTCTTTAATATAGTCATCATGTCATGGTGACCCCCAAACATAAGACTGATTCATTACTACTTTATAAGTGTAATTTTGCTACTGTTATCAATCATAATGTAAATATCTAATACACAAGATAGAAGATATGCTACCGTCAAGGGATCACAAACCACAGGTTGAGAACTGCTGATTTAGGATTGAGGAAACAAGTTTGTGGACTGTCCCCATGTCTTTGAAGATCCAGCACTTGGGAGCAGCTTTGAGGGATAAGTGGCTTGGGTTTAATGATTCCTTCAAGACTGTAGGCACCAGTCACTTCACACACAAACACACACACACACACACACACACACACACACACACACACACAGAGAGAGAGAGAGAGAGAGAGAGAGAGAGAGAGAGAGAGAGAGAGAGAGAACCATAACATCATTGCAAACTATTTCAGATTTGGGATTCAAGGGGAAAACTGAGGCAGATTACCCTCCAAGGTAAGAGATTTATTAAAAGAAATATTAACACTATGGAAAGACATGTGTGGCTTACACAGCCAAATGGGGTCCCTCTTTTATAGGTGCTGGAGGCAGACTGGGTTCTCTTATGTAACTGGTGAATTGTCCATAAGTGCTCACAGTTAGTCTGATTTCTGAGTGACAAGAGGGTGAAGAGAGCCTGGAAGATTGCGGAATCAGCTCTGAAGATGGAGAGGGACACAGTGAAGGATGGCCATGACCTGAGAAGCCACTGGTCCAGGATCTGACAGTTCCCTGATAGAAACCCAGACCTTACAATCATACCTGACAGAGAGCTGTGACTTAGATAGTTGTTCACTGAATGTCTCTTTCCCTTCACAAGGAATCCATAGTCATGGAGAAAGGGAGAGAGAGAGAGAGAGAGAGAGAGAGAGAGAGAGAGAGAGAGAGAGAGAGAGAGAGAATGAATGTGCTTTTTGCATATCTCTTCCTGTGCCTTAGTGACCATGACCTCACTCCATTTCCAGAACTTGAACTCCACTTAGGGTTGGTTCAGTGGCAAAACTATTTGAAAGTCCAGTAGTTTTGTGATTCTAGAGGGTCTATAGGAAACAGGTTTTGCTGGATGCTTTCAATTACACTTGAAAATAGGATGGACTGATTGGAATGGTTGTCCATTCATCACAAGGGAGCTGGGCATTTCCCAGAACAGCGTCAGCAGAGGGAGGAGGCAAACCAGACAAACAGCAATGTACCCTAGGTTGGAGCTGTGAATCCATCCCTATCTGGTAGAGGAAAACCAGAGGTTGGCTGGCCCTGGGTATCGGTAGTGAGGCCAATTAGAAACAACTGGGGTTGTTAACTTGTTTTCCAAATGTCACTTCTAATTGACCAGGACTATAGGCATCAGTCACTTGATAAAGGTTGTAGGAAAATCTCCAAGGAGCCTTTTTACTAGTATGGTAAGGCTTATCATTCAGGAAGTCTCAATGTGTCCCCAAATGTCCACGTATCCTAGCAGCCACTAACTTCAGTGTTAGTCTCAAGAGAGGTCAAGACAAGAGTAAACATGTACCTTAGGAGTTACTCCTCATGGCTACGCAGCTTTTGCTCTGTTCCATTCACTTCAGAAAAGCAGCCAGTCCAGTCACATCTTATAGAAGTTTACTAGACTTTACCTGTCAATGATGGGTGTCCAAAGAATCCATGAAAACATTTAAACCCCTGCCAGTCACTCATGAGAGGCCAGTTTCCTTTCATGAACCAATAACTCGAACACTACCGCATCTCAATCAAACCTCTTTATTCCTCTCTCCTCTTTTTTCCTTTGAATGAACAAGTTGGAGGCTTTCTGTCATTTTTAATAGATAGAATTGTGAATGATACAGAAATACAAAGCAAGGCTTTCCACGGAGAACATCGTGTTCCTCGTCTATGTCTCTGCTGTCAAACTGTGGCCTCTCTTCTCTTTTTACTTATCTTTTTTTTGACACTGAAAGCCGAGCTTGTTGTGTTATATGTAGAATGCTGAAATGTCTCGAAAAATCAATAGCAAGCTCTCACCTCTCACCACGCCCATCTCAGAGCCATGAAATGGTTTATCTCTGTGTGTGAGCTACATGAACACACAGGACCTGTTTTATTTATCTCTGCATCTTCAGCAGGAAATGAAGGGCCCAGTGCTGATTAGCTACCTCCTATCATTAGCAGACTGGGCCAGATCTGACAGATCCCTCCACTTGAATGGATGGCCAATGTTTGGGATTCTGAGAAATTTACCTCGGCCCCCACAGATAGGAGTGTGGACCACAATCTCAATGCTGATCCTGACATTCCAGAATGCCGACTGATGAGAAGTATCAACCTTGGTTGTGTGGATCTCATTACAGCTACCTCATTCATTATTCTGCTGTAGTTGAGGGAGGCACTTCACTCAAATGGACCTTAAATTCAGCCTATGCCAGAGCTGGGGCTCTGGACTATCTTCCTGGGGCTTGAAACCCACGTCTCCCAGGACAGCAAGTATGGGAAAGTGGCCTACCTTCCTCTGGCTGCTAAAACACATAGCCACAAATACAGTGACATAGAACCTCACATTTGAGGTCTAGAGGTGCAAAAGGATGAAATCCACATCCTACAAGGACTCTGGAGACTTGAAGGGTAAAACTCACTATTTTCCATCTTGCATCTCAAGCAGCTTTCTCACGCACTGAGTTTAAGGTGGCACCCAGTATCATTTCCCATCCTGAGTGTGCCATCCTGTACAGTCATTCAGCCATTCATTCACCCATTCTTTCATTCACCAAGGTCAAAACTTGCTCATTTCTGCAAAACCTTTTTACAATGTAAAGAACAGATTCAGGTTGTAGAGTCAAGAACAGAGGTCAAGGCATCATTCCCCATGAAAGCAATTTCAGCTTCCTGAATTTAAATGATGCTTTTATTCAATGTTAAAATTAGTAGAAGGCAATGAGTTAAATCCAGAAAAAAAGAAAGGATGGAGATATGGCTCAGTTGGTAAAGTATTCACCACACAAGCATGAAGACTGAGTCCATCCTCCAAAACCCACAAAGAAAAGCTGGGCGTAAAAGCATGCCTCTGTAATGCCCGCACTAAAGAACTAGGAGCCAGAAAAAGCCTTGGAGCTTGCTGGCCATCAAGGTTAACTGAAAAGGTGAGTGTCTGCTTCAGCGAGAGATCCTATTCAAAAAAAAGAAAAAAATAAAGTGTCAAGCTAGTGAGCAAGACAACGTCAATCTTTGGCCTCCAGTCTATACACAAGTGCTCGTATACCTATGCACATATATGAATGAATGCAGACAATAAATAAAATTATTTAATTAAAATAGAAGAATAAGAAAAAGACATAGAGTGGGCTGTTAAGAGATGTGAGACATTTGAGTGAGTTAGCAATTCTCCGGGTACCAGGACATAACAGTATCTAACAATAGCAAATGTGGGATCATCCTTTATTCCCTAAGGAAGAGGTAACTTTTGAAGATGGAAGAGAGGACAAGGAAGAAATCCTGGCCAAGGGTGTGAAGTCATGTAGTTTTTCTTCCCCATGAATAGCAATAGGCCCTCTGGCGGAAGAGGGCCCCGGAATAGCAGTGTCAACAATGTCCAGCCATCTCTTTGCCCAGTGTTAAAATCGCACTTGACAATAAATGCTAAATGACATTTCCCTTCCTCATGCAAAATCCAATTCGAGTCGTCTCATAAATCCTGCCTGAGGCCTCCACTGCAATTTCTTAGGCTCATAACCCCATCACAAGGTCACTCTGAAATTAGTTTGCAGGCCATCTGCGACACGGCACCCACAGTTGACTAAGGGGCAGAAGGACCCACACTTTGTTCTTTCTGATGACATAGATTCCTTTAGAGAAAATCAAAATTCTAAGCAAGTTTTCTGCCTTAGAATGTAGTTATTTTCATTATTCTTTTTTTGCATGATTTTAACACATCTGTACAGATGACTGAATACTAAAATAGAGCCAACCTAATTTACCTTTCAGGTTGATATCTCCAGGCATGCAACACCCACCGCAAGCCTGCAGACATATCTCACTCAGAGAGAAGTTGGTCCCATGTTCCCAAATCTTTTATGTCTATCACTGCAAGATCGTCAGACTACAAGGCCTCTCAAAGAAAGTGCTTCATCTACAGAAAGCAAATGATTTTGGCCTCAATATCTGGACATCTCCCTTCTCATCAACTGCCAAGCTAAATTTCACACTTGAAAGAAAAGCTTGCAACATTTCATGGTAAATCTGTAGTATCGATCATAAAATTAAAACCACTGCATGTGTTTCTTTTTCCTCAATAAAGCTGGCCTGTGTTTATGACGGAATTTGTCACGTGATAGAAAATGAAAGAAGCATGCTCACGCCTTGTGTTTTTACTTTCATTTTTTATGCACAATATAGAGCCTGGTACACTACAGATTCTCAAGAGGCCTCAAGGCTTGAATTGAGGAACAAATATATATTAATATACACCACTCCAGTCTCTGTCATTAACACTCTGTTATATCTCACTTTCACTCAGTTAACTGTCTTGTGTGTACACATATATGCTTATATAAATTTCCAGTCATTCAGAAATGAGCTTACTAGTCTATATATTTTATTCTATGCTATTTTAATATGATAGTAAATGAAGAACATTTTTGTTGGATTTTCTAGTTTTTATTTCTATTTTGTTAAAATTATTTTTTCATACAATATATTCTGATTATAGCTTTTCCTTCTGCAACTCTTCCCAGAGCCTTCCTATTTCCCCACCCACCCAAACACCTACCCTTCTCTCTCTTTCTCTCTCTCTCTCTCTCTCTCTCTCTCTCTCTCTCTCTCTCTCATTAGATTACAAACACAAATCTGAAATACCATTAATAATAAAACAAAAACAAACAAGCTATAATATGAGAAAACAAACAGAAAAAAAATAGAGCCAAAAAAAAGAATGAAAAACACAAAACACAGACACTGAGACACACACATTCACACATACAGGAAACCAATACAAACAAAACCAGGGAGCATAATATCTGTCTGATAAAACAGAACAAAAATGCTTAGATAAAGCATTTTGTGAAGCACACACACACACACCACTTCAAAAATACTATTGAGTTTGTTTGATTTGGCTATCTATTGCTGGGTATAGGGTCTGCCCTTAAGTATGGTTCATATACCCAGTGAGACCTCCGCTGGAAAAAAACTAATTTTTCCTTTGTGAGTATTTATCACTTAAAGATAGCTTCTGGGCTACTGGTAGGGGCTTGTATCTACTTTCTTCTCAGCACTGGGACTCCATCTGGCACAGTCCTATGCAGGCCCCTGCATACTGTCGCAGTCTTTTGAGTTTACATGTGTGTCAGTTCTGCTGTGTCTGAAGGCCTTGCTTCCTTACTGTCTTCCATCCTCACTGGCTTTTACAATCCTTCAACAGTTCTTCCTCTTGGCTTCCTGAGCCCTGGGGGGGAGGGGGAAGGAGCCCTCTGGAGAGGGAGAGCCCTGGGCGGAGGGAGAGCCCTCCGGGTCTGGGTTTGATGGAGATATTCCATTTACAATGAAATGTTCCAAGGTCTTGGAGAACATTTTTTTTTATGTGCCAGCAATTATTTTTATTTCAAAGATGTGTTTCTTTTATTTAATGTGTTGGGGTGTTTTACCTGCATTGATATATATGCGACATTTGCATTCTGTGCCTCCAGAAGTCAGAAGAAGGCATCCCCTTCTCGGGAACTGGAGTTGCAGGTGTTTGTGAACCCAAGTCCTCTGCAAGAGCATCCAGTACTCTTTTTTTTTTTTCAAAACTTTATTTATTTATTATTTATTTATTCGCCTTGGTGTTTGCCTGGAACTGGAACCACAGACAGCCGTTAGCTGCCACGTGGGTGCTGGGAATCGAACCCGGGTCCTCTGGAAGAGCAGACGGCGCTCCCAACCGCTGAGCCATCTCTCCAGCATCCAGTACTCTTAACCATTGAGCTGAGCCATCGCTCCAGACCTCAGGCTAGTAATTCTTTGAAACAGTTTATTAGCCCTGTTATACTTTTCCATACAAATATGTTGAAGACATTTAATCATCCCTCAGCCCCTGGGGCTAGGAGTCCTCAGATGGTGTCAGTGTGAAAACGTCACTCCTGTAATATTTATGTTCTGAAGATAAATCCCTAGAAGAGAGGAGTACGTCCCTTACTTTATCATTGCTGTGATAAAATACCAGACAGAAGTGACTTGTGGGAGAGATGGTTTGATTTAGCTTAAGGCTTCAGAGATGCCTCCACCCATCACGATGATAAAAGCACAGTGGGATTCATAGAGCTTGGATTTCTTCTGTCACAGCCTCAGACAAGAAGAAGGAAGTAGAGGCCAGAAACACACACAGGTGTCACCTTCAAGATCATCATCCCCCATGCACCTTGTCCAAATACCACCAGCAGCTGGAGGGCAGGTGTTTGATCTCATGACGTGCGAAAAGGGCATTTCATAACAAGGACCAAGAAGTTACTGAACAATTTAATGATGCTTCCCTCTGCTGCCATATTGCTCTTCTATCTAGAAAGTTCTGTTATTTATGATTTCCCTCAGAAAAAGCTTAGCACAGACTACCTCCCCCCAGTTATAAAGTAACCTTTCTGGAGTTTTTTTGCTTTAAGGACACCTTTTTTTTTTTTTTTTTTTTTTTTAAATAGGTCACATCCCATTTCAAGAGCCCAAAGCCACCTTTAATACAAGGGTTATGTTTATGAACTCAGAGTTCAGGGGCCACAAATTTGAATTGTGGGGGCCATGCATCCTTCAAACTGAAATTTAGCACAGCCTCCTATGGAAAAGTTGCTGAGTCAGCCCCTTCTCATCAGCTCTTATGTCATACTACTGAGCATCCAAAATGAATCTGGCACCCAACACACACTCAGCGACATGGCTGTTGGTTACCAGACAGCCTATGAGGCTTAGTTTTCATGTAGTTATTAAGGGGCACATTTTATTAAGGGACACATAAGTGTCACTATAAGCACATTCCTCAGTCTATACATTTTATTTAGAAGAAATTAAAATTTTCATTCTGAAGAAGTATTCACAAATATCACAGAACTGCCAAGTACCCATCACACTCAAACCAGATGCAATGGCATGATCTTTAGAAGACGTAACCAGAGGATGCATGTTTCCCCGAGTTAAAATTACTTTGCGAACTCTGAGAAATTCTAGAAATACAGGACATATGTATTATGAATAAATAATGAAAAGCTGGGCGCAGTGGTGCATGCTTGTAATCCCAGTGTAAACCCAGTAGAGACAGCTGGATCCCTGGTGCTCACTCAACAGCCAACCAGCCACGCAAATTCAGCAAGTTTCCGACCCATGAGAGATCTTGTCTAAATAAACAAGGCAAGCGGTGGGTGTCATGAGGAAGGAATCCTAAGTTGGTCTCTGACCTCCAAACACAGGCAACAGGCAACTTATGCAATACTCATATATGCTTCTATATACATTTGCATAGGTATATCCATTTATATAAAATATGTGTATATGCTTATATATTCATTTTCCCACATTATTGTTTTGTTAGAACAAACCATGAGCCATAGTCACTGAGCAAGACTCGGGTGGTATCTAATTAGCTTATAAAGGATCCAACAGAACAGAGATTCACTGTTGAAGCCTCCAGCTCTCTGCTTTCATACTTCATCTTCGCAGAGGGAATGGTGGCTTGCCCATTCTGTAACCGACTGTGTTAGCTGTGTGTTTTCCCTGCAAGCTTGGACTCAAGCTCAGGTAGGGAGGGCACTAGGGAACTTTCCACACAGTTATGAAGCTGTTTAGGTTGCTGTCCAAAACGCTGACAGATCAAACATGTTAAAACTGTAAAAGCTCACCTTGGCTCTGAGCCACATTCTGTAAAACCTCCCTATGGATAGCCAGGGCAGCGGCTCTGCCTGATTTCTTGCATTGTGTCCTGTGCAGTACTCCCAAGGAAGGCTTTGGATTGAGCAGTGGTGCTTCTTGCTTCTATCTCTGGGACCCAACCTGACCCATCTCAGGAAAGCACCTCATGGGAACTCCAATCATATCATTTTCAAGTGACTTCAATTATAGCTTTGCATGGAATCAATGGCACATAGCAAAACGCCTTATCCCAAACATCAGGCTTTCTGTCCTGACTCTTTGGAAAAGAATAAGGCTCAGGCCTGCACATGCAAACACCTGCAGTCTTGAGTGTCAGCTACCTCTGCAACACAAATATGTAACACAACTTAACAAAGACAGGGTGTCATAAGGTTCTGCCCATGGCCGCTTGACCTTACATACTTTGGAAGAACCTTGAGCAGCGAGAACATGGAGAGTGAGGTGCTTGCTCACAATAGACAGAAAGCAGAAAGAGAAAACCCTGGACAAATAAAGCTCCAGGCATTCACCCCAGTAACCTACTTTCTCCAGTTAGGCTTTGCTTTCTAAAGTTTCTTGAACCTTTCAAAACAGTACCAAAAGCTGGGAACCAACTGCCAATATGTGTGTGTGTGTGTGGGAGGAGGGACTTCAGATCTAAACCATTGTAGTCCTAAGAGGCTTTCTGACCATCCACTCCTTCCCAGACAACATAACCCTCAGCACATACTACAACAGTAGCCTCTTCCTGGGATTCAATCATACTGATGCTTTTAATGATAATTAACTTCTGAGCTCAGGGGACCCCTGTTCTTCTGCTCTGTGTAAAATAAATTCTTTGGAATTACATTCAAATGGGAAAAATATTAGAAGGTTAAGTGATCTCATAGGATAAAATGCTGTATGCTGTGAAAGCATGGAGTTGCTGTCAGAGCATGGGGACATTTGAACCCATCACAATCATTCTTAATACGTAAACTATCCCCTTAAGAGGTTAGGTAAATAATGACCTACACGTACCACTGCTTAGCTACCTATGCTGAAAACCATCTCTACATACACCAAACCATTCTCCCTGCCTGAACCTTTCAGATAAGTTCCACCATAGCTCCCTGCCTCTTAAGGGCTCCACATGGGCTTTCACTTCTATCACCACGATCGCCACCAAGTCAAGGTCCCTTGTAGCCCCGGCTGGTCTCAATATCTCTATTAGCTTAAAATGATCTTTATCTTCTACCACCCAAGGACTGGAATGACAGACTTACTCACTATGGGAGACTTTTTTGGGGCTAGGGACCAAACTCAGGGTTTCTTGTATGCTAGGAAGGCCTCTATCCATCAAGCTCCATTCTTAGATGTCTCTGCTCCTTTTTAGAAGAAGAACCCATAAATCAAACACAATGTTCCTATATGTGTCTCTGTGATGGATCAGCTGATGCACAGTCAATGGGTACCCATCCAGGAGCTAGCTGCCCAATCACAATACTAAATGACTGCAGACAAAGCAACCCCACAGACCATGTATGATGCCAACTGACCCCACAAGGTGGCTTCTCACACAGAGGAATCCCGCATCGATTTCCTCAGCACATTTAGAAATTAAACCCAATGTGATTGTATTTTATATTGGTATTCTGCACACAAATGAGAAACCCAGTTTACTCGGAAGCGATTTTAGAATTCAGCCTACTGAAAAGGAAGCCCTTCACCTTGTAATGAAGACTGGGGTCATCTAGCATCTTATTATCATGGTAGGACATTTAGTCCTACCTTTGAGACAAAGATTAAGTGCCCAGCAGCCACCAGCATTTATTATGATCAAAGTTTAATTTAAAGAAACAAACCACATCAAAACAGTGAGCTGAGAAAACTCCCAGTGCTACCATAGTTACGATGGCAGTTGGAGCAGGCTCTCTCCCTCCTTTGCTCCCAAAGCAGTTAAACTGAGGCCAGAATGTAGCTCAGTTGATAGTGCACATTCGTAACGTGCAGGAGGCACCAGGTTCAATCCTTAGTACTTAGTACTCATACACTGGTATGGTGGTACATTCCTCTAATCCTTACACTCAGGTGATCAGGAGGATTGGGAGTTCAAGGTCATCTTTGGATACGTAAGAATTTTGAAGCCAGGTATGGTTGCATGACACTGTGCCTGAATAGCAGCAAGCTGGTATTTGGTACCTCAGTGAGTCTAAATGACAAGTGAGTGTCCATTCATCTAATCTAGATGAATCTAATCCATTCATCAGATCTAGAAGCTGAGTTTAACTATAGTCATGAGCTGTGTCTCGATAAGGATCTGGCTTTTTTGGCACACTTTGAGGTTGACCATTGCTTGCTAATGATTTACTGGTTTGTTCCTTTTCTAGGTGGTCACAGTTTGTTTACCTACCCACCATGACTAGACTTTGGTTATCTCCATTTAAGTATCATTAAGACAAAAGAAAATTTATAGAGATAGTAAGAGACCCCTGATTGCCTAGAATTGGAGTAAACACAGGGATATGGCACAGATAGACAGAAGAGGATTTCTTCAAGCTGTAGTCATGCTGGGGATAGTGATTCATGACTGTAATCCCTGTGCTACATAGTAAGCTCCAGGCTAGCCTGGGCTATATAGCAAGATCCTATCTTGAAAAGTAAAAAAAAAAAAAAAAAAAAATGAAAGAAAGAATCTCCATTTTTCTCCATCTCTCTCTGTTTCTTTCCCCCTCCCTCGTGGTTAAGTGGAACAATCAACTAAGTTTCCCCACACTGACTCATGACTGCAGACTTGAAGAGGGCTAGCGTCGCTGCACATGATTTATAAGTAGAGAATCGAAAGTAAAGATCTCAGCAGGAATGTAAAGTATCATGCCCTCAGTACGTGCCATCATCTCCCCATACAAGCACAGATGTTACCCAGAGCATCCTTAGACCAGCTGGCATCCATCAGGATTGAAAAAAAAAAGAGTCTTAAACAAGCAATTCCTCAGACCTCATCCATGCCAGCAGTAAAGGAAGCTAGGCAGGAGAATGCCACGAGAGTGAGGTTTTCAGATGCCGAGACAAGGTGGTGGTTTCTATAGTGGGACTCTCTCAATGAATCACATAACTTTTGTTTTGCTTCTCAGTATCTCTTTGAAGAGCTGTTATCTTCAGACTTGTTCCCCAGGCCCTCCAGAAGCAAAGCATCCAAATGTGTCATTAGCTCTATTTAGTTGAGCTTACTGGAATCCTGGATTGTGGGTTTTATGGGGTGATGCTCAACAGTGTGGGCTGCAGAAAAAAACAGCAAAATGCACTGCACACTGAAAGAACTCAAAGGCAGCTGGGTCTGGCCATGGTGAGGCACCACTCCCTATCTAAGAGAGTGCTAGGCTTCTTTGGAAGAAAGGCAGAATGCATTCTTCTCCACAACAAATGCATTTTTGGACCAATACAAGTCAGGATAGCACCCATCAGGACCAACACATATCAGGACAAACATCAAGACTGCAGGCATCAGGGCAGCACACATCAGAACCAATAGGCATCAAGCCCAACGTGATCGCAAAAAAAGTCACAATTGCCAGCAAACAACAAAAGCATCTTCTTCAATTTTGCAGTGAGTTCATACAAACAAACAACACAATAGCTGTGGATAAAAAGCCAGTATGAGAATAAAGCCTCAGCAACACAGAAACACAGACACAGGAGGTAGCCATAAACAGTGGCTAGGGGAAAGGACCCAGAATCCCAGATCTCAGAAGGCTACAGCAGAAAGATTCTAAGCTCTTACTCAACATGGGCTACAGGGTAAGAGCTTGTTTCAAAACCCAAAGAGAAGATGTCTCAGCAAGTCAAGTGCTTGGTGTGCAAACATAAGAGCCTTCTTTGAGCTCCAGGATTCACTTAAAACAAGCCAGGCGTGGCAGTGTGTGCTTACAACCCCAGGGATGGGGAGAAAGAAATGGGCAGATCCCAGGATCTTACTTAGTGAACTCTAGGCCCCTCGAAGATTGTGTCTCACAAAAGCAAGGTGGACAGTGACTGAGGATGCCCAAGGTTGATTTCCGGCCTCCACACGTCTATTCACACACATGCACCCACCACCCCTACCTAGCAACTGTCTAAAACTCTAAAGAAAAACAGAAGAAAAATTAGAAAAGAGAAGAAATAAGCAAGGGAATAAATCCAGGCCTTGATAATTATTCTCATAGGACATGAATGCACACACACATATTGATAAAGCATACGGTTCAAAACCTCACAGGAAGACAAACAGCAGCATACAGTTTCATAGGTATCACGTTGGTTGCGACAGAGACTGCAAGGGTTTCTAAAAAGTCAGACACTGAAGAGTGTCATCTTGTCCTGATATAAGTGTCAATTGTCTGGCATTCTGTGAAATCCTAACTCCCGAACAACCAATGTCAGCCATGACCCACAGCATGGAAATGTCCAGGAAAACATCTAATGAGATGTCCAGGAAAACATCTGATGAGTCATATCATATAATTATAGTTGATATTAGGTTATCATTTATGCCACATTTACTATGTTATAGCTCTAGGAAAAAATTGGTACTTTCTGCCTAGGGCTCCCTGGAGATACTGTGAACATACAACGGTAGCTTCTGCCTGAACAAAATAACTCACCACTGTTACCCACCAAAAAAAAAAGGATATTAAATAATTTAACTCTAAATATAGTTCCCTGCTTGGAAATGGGAGATATTAAACACAAAATATATAGATGTAATAAAAGAGCAATGCATGGGTAAATTAAGGCAAGGCATGTGTTCCCTCACAAACTGCAGAATGGGATTAAGTGAATGTCAGGGAGTAGTAGCAGCAGCCTGAGGCATAACTTCATAAAGAGCTGGGACTGAAATTTCCCTTAACTGTGGAAGCAATGTGCATGAATTTCTGGTGGCTCCTTGCCTACTCTGTTTCTCACAGGCCAATACAGAAATGCTTGTATCTACAGAGTAAAAATAAGGGGCTGTGGTAACTAAATCTGAGGCCCTGTCCTTTACTGAACCCAAATGTCCCCCACCTTTAGGTGCATCTATTAAACATGGGTATTTCCAGGAGTGGTGTGACCTCATCATGTCCCTTCTCATAGACAAAGTATCTCTCACTCTCAAATGACATCTGAATAGGAGGCACTATTCACAAGGTAAAGTGAAGAGGTAGGGGCTGAGAAAACAGTTCACTCAGGAAAGCACTTGCCCTCAGAGCATGAGGACCTGAGACTGATCTCTAGAACCTGTGTATAAAAGATCTGATGTGCATACTGGACAAGTATCTCCCTGGGCCTCACTGGCCAGCTAATCTAGCCTACTGGGTGATTGCGTTTCCCATAAGAGATTGTGTCTCAAAAAAATAAGAGATTGGAGATGGAGAGGTGGCTTATAGAACACTTGCTGTTCTTACAAAGGACCCAGGTTTGATTTTTAGCACCCACCTGGTACCTCACAACTGTCTGTAACTCCTGTTCCAGGTGATCCTACACCCTATTTTGGCCTTTTAAGACACTGAATACACACATACATAGAGGAAATACTCACAGATATAATAAAAAAATATATAAGGCAATGGGGCCCTGAGGAATGATTTCTAAGGTTGACCTCTGACCTCAAGTTCTTAGTTGATGACCGATGGGGGTGGCCCAGCCTTGGCTGGTGGTCCTGGGTGCTATAAGAAAGCAAGTGGAGCAAGCCAGTGAGCATCACTGTTCTATGGCCTGTGCATCTGCTCATGCTTCTGGATTCCTGCCTTGAACTCCTGCCTTGGCTTCCCTGGTTAATGGATTATAAACTGGAAGCAAAAATAAAACTCTCCTCCCCAGGTTGCTTTTGGCCCTGGTGTTATGTCACAGCAACAGAAGCAAACTAAGATAACGTCATTAGTCAAGATTTCTCTGCCTCAAAATCCTATGTTTAGGTATTTCCTGGTGCTGATAAACAGAACGAGGCTGCCTCTCACCATTGACAACAGACACACCTCATAACTCAGTTGCTCTCTGATGAACATGTCACTAGTCTTTTACTTTCTGCTATATCCAAAAGGCACTGTTGTGAACAAGACCCCCATGTCTCCCGCCTACATCTGCAACAGACATGGCCCGGTGCCACCACTGTGGGCTGTGTGACTTTGAGTCATGGGTTTCTACAACAGCATCTCTAGTAGACAGACCCTTTCAGAGCTCTCCAGCAATAAATGAGACATCATCACTCTTGCCTTCATCCTGGAAAAGCTCGTTTATTGTTTCTATGTCTTCTCTGCCAATACACACGGGGATCATGCCATCGAGAGCCTGGGAAACAACTGCGACATGCTACGTCCTTAAATAAGAATCAACTAAAATCACATTTGTTTGGAAGGCTCCTGGTGGCCTCTGAGTTTAACCACATAGAGAAAGCACAGACCATCCTCATCACGAGCTTTGTTCATGACTAACAACATGCTTCAATGTTCATGTTGGAGAATTTAAATTCAGAGTAAAGAGAAAAGATCTAGCCTAAAGGATCTGAGTATAAGGCTCACGCTTCTCTTGTAGACAGGCAGGGTTGCTTCCATGTATGTGTACAGATGTGATGTTTTTAGGTCTCAAGACAATATGAAGGAGAAAACAGAGTATTCCTCAAGGGAGCCACATACAACATGAAAACTAAACTTTGTATTTCCTGATTTAAATACTTCATACATCCTGTGTTCTCTTTTTCTCGCCCATCAAGTCCATTTTTTGCTGCTCATATACTCCTGGATGTGGGGTCATCTCCCACAGCATGATCAACCTATAAGGACCCAAACGCTTAAAGGAAAACCAACTCTCTCTCCCTCACCATCCGTTAAAAGTCAATAGCTCTTCTGATGGGGGTGAGGGGTTTGTGAACCCCTCCCCACTTCATGCAAGAATGTTGACTAGCTCAATCGTATACAGACAGCCACAGCCACTGTGATTTCATGAGTACAGCTTTAGTCCTGTCTAAAAGTCAGCTTCTCTCTGGTCCTTCCCAATCTCTGACTCTAAAATTATCTTCTTCCTCTTCCATGAAGGTCCCTGAGCTTTGTGGGGAAGAGCATGGTCTCAATTATAGGTGAGCATTTTACTGACACATATCCTCAGCACTTTGACCAATTGTTAGTTTCTCTATTAACCACCTTTCTCTGCATAAATAAACTCTCTGGTAAGGACTGAGAGCATCACTGATCTATAGGTCGAAGATATGAATTTAGAGGGACATTTGATACTATATCCATTTGGAAGAATAAATATAGTAGCTTCACCTCTGGGACCTATGAGTTCTGCAAATACCATCATTTTAAAGCCACCTTGAAAGATTTTTAGTTATATTCACAGAACTCCAGGGCCATCTCCAATACTTAACTGCAGCATATTCTACTCACATGTGTTTTTCATAGGCTCTTCAACTTATATGTTTCCAAGACCTGCCCAACTATATCACATCCTAATCCCCTATTTTCTCTACTAAATAATATGTCACTTTCTGGATATACTACACTCCATTTATATTAATTTTGGCTTTTAGATGACTGATATCCAGGTTTTGGTTTTAACCTAGTGCCTGTAAACATGCAGATGCAACATGTTTCTTGTGGGTGATCATTTTCTGTTCTGAGCACCAGTTTAATAGAGGGTTTGTTGGCCCTAATTGACGCTCTGTATCTGCCATATTATATTACTTCTGTCATTTTTCTTTTTTTACACTTATGTGATTGGCTTCCAGCTTTTCACTTCCTTATTTTTATATATTTCTCATCCCAGTTCTTAAAGTTTCTATCTCCTGGTGTTCTTTATTCTACTACAATGGTTTTGCTTCCTGTACAAGTGAATCTAGCAAATGATGTTTTTATCTTTTAACACCCTCCTGACCTCCAGAAGTCTCTTCTTCCTACAAGCTTTACTTGTCTTTGTGACATGGTGCTTAGTTTAACTAGGAGAACACTGAAAGACTCTAGGCTGTTTCATGTGAGAAAATCTGAATGTTGGGGTCTGTCCTTATTTTGTTCTGGCTATCATAATTCTGCAGCATATTCTACTCACATGTGTTTTTCATGGGCTCTTCAACTTATATGTTTCCAACATCTTGCATCTGTTTGCATGCATATATGCTCCTGATATGTTTTGTGTACTAGTCTCTACTCATAGTCTGTTCCATTTTTTTAAAAGGTGCAACTGATATTGGCTGACTCTTGTCTTCTCCAGTCTGGGCATTTAAGAACATTCCCTGAGTTTCAAGTTCAGTACTGATGCAGGTTTCCATGGAAATGTGACAAGTGATGGGGATGGTGAATGGGAGGCAGACATGCTCTCCTCTAATCATCCACTGGAATTCCCACTGTTTCTTCTTTGTAAATTACTGAGACGTTTGCTGGTCACCATGCCATACATATTGCTCTTATTTGTAGGGCAGACCACTGATTCTGAACTGGCCCATAGTACAAAATAATTAATTCCTGACTTTTCTCAGCTGCCTGGCATAGTCATGTCATTCTATTCTGACAAGGAGAAAAGGATGGAGATTGGCAGCAGTTTCCAAGAAGGTCACTTTTTTAAGAAGGCTGTGCCAACTAGGAAGATCCTTTCTTGTCAATTTTAATTGACCTGCTATGCTGATGCAATGTTTGGCATTTCTGCATCTATCTTAATCTATGACAATATAAGCTATGAGTTAACATTGTGGGAGCATAGTAGGTTCCTGCAATGTCAACAGCACCAGGAACTGCAGTGTATGTCCTGACTGGCCTTCTTCATTGCTTCTGTTACATGACTAAGAAATGAATGTCCATCTTATTCAGGACATTGATTGCCAACTTGACACAAACCTAGAGTAATCCAGGGAAGAGAAATCTTCAAGTGAAAAATTGCATTAATCATATTGACTGGTGGGCATTGTTGGGAGGGATAATATCAATTGATGGTTGATGTAGGCATCACTATGGGTGCCACCATTCCCTAGGCATGTGTGTTTGGGGCTGTATAAGAAAGCTAGCTATACATGAGCCAAAAAATGAACAAGAAATCATCCTCCATGGTTTGGTCTCTATCTCAGGCTCCTGTTTGAGTTCCTGCCCGGGCTTTCTTCTAAAATGAACTGTGACCTGAGAAGTGTAAGCCAAATAAATTTTTTCCTCCCCAAGTTGCTTTTGGTCATAGTGTTTATCAAGGAAAATTCGAAAATTAATCTTCATAAACTCAGTTGATATATGATTGTCAGGCCTCACTTTAGTGTTGCTTCATGAATTCAAAAATGGCTACCTATATCTAAAATACAAATTAAGTATCAATTACTTGTTTCTGCAGCTCATTCTATTACTTATATTTGTTTTAAAATGAAACACATTACCTACAGTAAGTGGAAAATCAGTATCGCATGGAATAAATAGAGGATCATTATGAGTAAGATTGATTTCTTGTGATGCATGTCTGCCTGTCTACAAGATGTTGACAAGAAACCAAGGCTTTAAAGACACACGGTCTCCTAAGACAAGAAAGCCAGCTGAGCAGGAGCCAGAGAGAAAGCCAATAAGTACCATTTCCCATAGTCAGGCGCGTGCTCTCTCTCTCTCTCTCTGTCAAGGTGAGCACCTCTCCAGGCTGCAGCCATGTTAGGGAATGCAGAAATATATTCAGGCTAATATCATTCAAGTTTATTCAAACTTAAGTCTGTGTGCCAAGAACATTATTTACAGAATTGCCAAAGGAACCTCTGGAAAACCACCATCCATGAGAGAGTTTTATACATCAGACTTTGAACATATTTATCTATTTGGTGTCATGGACAGTGAGAGTCTGAAAACACAGAACGGGGTCTGGGGACAGAGGGAAATTAGCTATTCTGCTGTGGTTTCAGGGTTTATGAAGGCAAATCAAAGCAGATCTGATCGCTGAGATAACAGCATTAAGATGAGATTCTCAGCAAACAAACTTCTTCAAACAAGGAATATGAACTTGAAGCCGTTAAGAGATCTTCACTAACTCCCGCTGAGTTCATCGCTGATACGAAAGTGGCTCCTTACCCATGAAATTGCACCTGTCACCAGGACTTCACTTCATTAAGGCGGCTTCCTGATCCGAGCAAGATTATCAGCAACACACAATCTACGACTCTCCAGCTAATGAAGGCTGCCTCTCCTGAATTTCCAACAGCTGAGCTCCGAGTTCTAAGATAACTGAGAAACGGCCAGAGAGAAAGGATTTATAAAGCAAAATAGCCCCTCATGCCAGACCTACCAACATTATCAAAGCGTCAACTCAATGAAACATTTTCCAATTATCCTCAAGAAAAAAAAAAAAAAGACCTCGTCTCGCTTCAGCAACACCTGAAATAATGGATCAAGGTTTCCCTTGATTCTATTCTGTGAAGACAAAAGTCCAAAATAGAAGGTTCTGAAGGGGGTCAGGGATAACTATTGAAGAGGTTAATAAATATGTGCTACCTAATAAAAATATCTATTTTCATTATGTACATTTGGCTAAGTAGAAAAACAGACACAGGGTGGGGGGAAAAACCTCAGCCCAAATGGTTCCCTGCAGAAATTAATTATATTCAGCCTTTCCCAGCTCCCCAGCTCTGCCTGCAGGAATCCTAGGTGTCAATCTTGTCTGGAGTTTTTCTGGGACAGCATCTGCTTAGATAAATATCCTTTTATGTTTTTCTTGAATGGACTTCTTTGAACTCATAAACCAGAGACCACTCCATAATTACGCATTTAGATTTGTATCCTAATGCATATGTTAACAGAGACAGTCTCATTCCAGACTTTATTAGAATTTATTGAGCAATTATAGGCATCATCCTGCATACCAAGCACCATTTAGAGGACCAAAGGAGCTTCTGGTCTAGGCTTCTTCATGAAACTCAGTCTGCAGACTTGTCATATTAGGACCCTACACTGTGTGTGTGTGTGTGTGTGTGTGAGAGAGAGAGAGAGAGAGAGAGAGAGAGAGAGAGAGAGAGAGAGAGAGAGTGTGTGTGTGTGTATGTATGTATGTTGTCGTCCTATAGAAGATATACATTGTCAAGTTTCACAAGCATATCACTAGCGTGTTATAAACATTTGTTTAATATACTGTGTCCTTACCCTTATATAAGGTACTTTGTATATAGGATCATGCATGCTTACATTTCCATTCTCTGACCACATAAATACTAACCAAGCATTGATCAAGTAAAGCTCTCCGAATAGGAGGCATCATAATGCTATACCTTTCAGAGGGAAACACATGGATAGTCTATCCAGAGTCTTATTTCTAAAGGAGACACTGACAGAGGCACAGGACAAGCGCTGACTGTTCTGTGCATTAGAGTGTTTAGAGAAAGCCTAGAAAGGCAATGTAGTGGGTGTCAGAACCAGCTAGGTAGCTTGTATGATGAGGTGAGGGGCCACACTCAGAGCATTCTACTCTTCTCTTCTATGCCCAATATGAAGCCAATTTTAATGAGAAAATGCAAAGCATAAATACAATTAAACAATAACTTATGATGATTCAAATGCCTTTGTATCCATGGTCAACATTACTGCTACTGTCAATGAATGAGCCATGCAGATGGCAAACGATGACACAAGGCAAAATGCAAATACATTAGCCAGGATCCTTTCCCCCACCTTTCTCTCCTACAGGAAGGAATAAAAGCATTTATCTAGCAAAGCATGTAGCCATCTATTTATCCATTATCCATCAAGGTTTCACTTAATTTTTCATTCATCTGTATGTCCATCTATCTATCTATCTATCTATCTATCTATCTATCTATCATTCTTCATTCAGTCATCCATTCATCCATCCATCCTTCATCCTTCTATCCATCATCTATTCATCTAAATATGTGTCATTTGCTTTCTTGCAATTGAAGACAAATACCCCATATGAAGCATCTTAAGGGAGGAAGTATTTCTTTTGACTCATAACTTAAGTAAGGAAACAGTCCATCACAGTAGAAAAGAGCATGAAGTGGGCTGGACATGGTGGAGTATGCCCTTAATCCCAGCATTTGGAAGGCAGAGGGAGGCAGATCTCTGAGTCTAATGCCAGCCTGGTCTACAAAGTGAGTTCCAGGACAGCCAGGGCAACACAGAGAGACCCTGTCTTGAAAGAACAAATAAACAAGAGTGTGAGGTTGGCGGTCACATTGAGTCTGCAATCAGGAAGCAGAGGCCAGACAGGAAACAGAGCCTCAAGCTCCACTACTAGCAATCTCCTACCTCCAGATGTTCCCACAACCTCCCAAACAGGCCACCAGCTGAAGACTCACTGTTCAAACAAATGAGTGCGCCTATGGGGAACATTTCACATTCAAACCACAATACCATCTATCCATTTTTCAATCCAAATTTCCATATCTACCAATCACTCTGTCCACCATTATCCATTTTTACACACATCTATCTATCCTCATGACATCTGTTGGCTACATGACACAAAGTCACTTTACATGAGAATGATGCTCATTTTGCAACTTGAATCTCTCTCATGGGCACACTGGGCCAAGATCATATATAAGACCAACAAGTCTCCTGTGTGACACCCTCCTACCACACAAACATCCAGGACAGATCTCAAACACTGGCTTGCTCATCTCTTCTCATTTTTTTTCCAGTCAGAAAAAGAGGAGGGACATAGACATGAGCTACTATAGGTGACCCAGATTCCCCCAATTAACACAGGAGAGTTGGAAGCCAAAAGATCCCTGAATTGGTTTCAAGGCTTTTGATAATAACTAGGGGTTGGGGAAGGGGTATGAAACAAAACAGTAAAAGCCACAAAGTAAGATTCATCATCTCCATATCATGAGAAATAAATGTATTTTCCAAATACTGAGTTTTGAAACTGCACTCCAGGAACAATGTGCTACCTTCCTAGATTCGTCCTTTGATTTTTTTTTTCTCGTTTTTTCAATAATACAAAGATCTAGAAGAAACCTAAAAGTGACAAAGAAAATGTATGTGACCAGACTAGGAATTCTCTGAAGCCACAAATGAGGTTCCGGGAGAGAGGAATAAATCAGGAACTCCTAAGTCACCAAGCCGTTCTTTGCCCAGCTGTGAATTGCCTGTTTCTAATTTGGTGGCTATCAGAGGCAGATCCGGGTTTTAATTTCTCCCTAGAGTGATTCACGATTGCCTGTAATTCCACAGCAGGTGGCTCACTATTCCATCACAAAGTGCCTGTGCACAAATACAATCACATGCATTACATTGACATCAGCACCGGAAAGGTGGGTTGCATGCACCCTACCAGTAAAAGAATGAATACTCCTGTGTTTAACACATGTGGAAATACGTTCTAAGAGATACACCACAATTCCACACCTCTGATTTGAATTAGAAAGAAGTGACAACTTCAATTACGGTTAGATGCCACTACATGGAAAGGTCCTTGCACATGACAAAGATTCCGTGGCCCTATGTAGGTCCCCTATGAACAGGATTCCTCCACACACACAGTGTCCCATCTGGAGGACTCCACCTATTTGACCTAGAGATCAAATCAGATCGCACACACCACATACAAATCACAGTGAGTCAGGTAGCAAACTCTGGAGCAGTGAGAAGCCACCATGGCAGAGAATGTGAGCACCGCACAGGCCAGGTGGGACTGACTTACCTCTTCTCCGAGCCAGCAGATTTCTTCTGACAAATGATGACAGCTGGTGCATACTTCCCAGTGTACTCCGAGCTCTGTCTGACATTCCAGATGGAAGGGCTGCTGGCTCTCACCCCAATGATGCTTACTCCTTTCTTAACCTTGGCCCTATTGGAGACAGAAAGTGCATGTTTGAAACAGCCCTAGGGAAGTCTTCAGGTCCAGGTCGGCAGTGGTACCAGGGATGTGGTGAGCATTTGCACATTGTAGCCTTATAGGTCTGAACTCATGGGGAATTTGATTTAAACACAAATTTGCAGCCACCTTCCTATCCATCTGTCCTACCCCCCCCCACACACACAAACACTTCCTTCTCATTCCTCAGTTATCCCTACTTTTACAGAAGGAGATAGTAAAATGTGCTGGCCTTCAGCAAACATCTGCTACATATGGAAATAGAATGTCTCTATTAATTAAAAGACAACACAAAAAACAACAACAATAAAATCTACCTGGAATCCCTTAGAGTGCGAAAACTAAATAGAAAACGGAAGTAAGCCATTATACACAGGGAACATTTATAATAAGGGAGCACCTGCAAGGGGAGGGGCCTCAACAATAGACCATACAGACACTAAGCATTGCACCCAATTTTCCCAGCGGTGTCTGAATTCCACAGACGAGAACTGAGGCTCAGACAGGGGATGGGATGTTCATGGGTCCCTGCACACAGAGTTGCTGGGCTGAACAGGGCTAGCCAACTTCTGCTTCTGTTCCTTCCTGACAGTCATATCATCTTTGTCAACATAATAACCACAGCCTCCATTATCATCTCATTGATGCAAACTCCATCTTCATCGTCACCACTACGACTTCCATTATCATCATCATCACCAACACCACAACCTTCATCAATATCACCACCACAACCCATCATCATCTCTTCTTCTTCCTCATCACTACTCTATCATCATGACAAACTTCCCTTCACCATCACCACCATATACTTCATCATTATCATCAGTCACTACAATCCTAATCTTCACCATTACTACCACCACCTGTCTCCATCACCACTATCACAATGGTCATCATAGTCATTACCACATCCACATTATCATCACCACCATAATCCCTGACTTCTTCTACATTGTCATCACCACAAACCCTCTTCACCATCAATACTACAATCTCTTCATTATCAGCACAATGCCTATCTTCATAATCATCATCACTACATCCATCTTTATCACCATCACCACAAATGCCATTTCTTCCATCATCACCACTATCTCCTTCATCATCATCACTATGGATTACTTACCATCAACTAAATGCTATTGTAAATTCATTGTCAGTTCATAACATTTCATCCTCAAATACTCTGCTAGGTGAGTTGCTGTGGGAAAACTTACCTTTTTCATGACCCCAGAGTACAGAACAGTCCTTGAGCTGCAGGTAGAACACCACTTTGGGCTCTCCCTGTATCACTGGGAACTCCTGCTATTAGAGCTGATAAAACTGAATGCATTCATTTTCTCTGCTACTCATTCAGTTGGTTGGTTTCTTGTGTTATCCTACCCAATATCTACTCATGATTAAGCCAAGGACATATTCACCAAGGCAAGGCAATTCAGCGTCCATCTGAGACTTCATTTATAGTATCTCCCTCCTTTTTCCCTTCCCCCATCATGGAAGGGGGACACATGGTCCCACAGGCTTTTCTGTAAAGTACACATATCTCTGCCCTTGCACAGAAGCTGGGTGATGATGGGAGGCCCTTTTTGTATATATGCCCTTGTTTCTTCCCAAGAAATTTCAAAAGAAAAGGTCTACATGAGATGGGAAAAAGCAAAAGGACAACACAGTAATTTTCACAGTTTGATTTACAAACTGCTTTGTAGATTTGAAGAAAGCATGTTTCCTACTGTGTCTTCCCTTCTCTGTCCCTTGGGGAAAATAAAAAAGGCTCAGAAGCTAAAATATCAAGGGATGCTTGGAGGCTTCTATTCTCCTGGGGAGAAGATGGAGGTCACATGCTCTGCTTTACATCCACGTGATCACAAGAGGCACCCTCAGTTCAGGTCTGAAATCTTCAAGGAATGTGGCATAGAAGAAAACAGAGATATGTCTATCCATCCCTATTTCTACTTCCACTGGAGACAATTTTATACACACTCTGCAGGGGAGGACATGAGGTGGCCATGCTCCTGGAAGGCCATCAGAAAGAGTGGTAGTGGCACTGGGAAGAAGATCCAGCCAGAATTCC
The DNA here is from genome assembly GCA_004025045.1 of Sigmodon hispidus. Taxonomy (NCBI): domain Eukaryota; kingdom Metazoa; phylum Chordata; class Mammalia; order Rodentia; family Cricetidae; genus Sigmodon; species Sigmodon hispidus. The sequence continues at coordinate 94,734 of PVIH01003493.1, forward strand.
CTCCATTCCAGCTAAGGATTCCTGGGTTTACTGTATGCAGACACGTGATTCAGTCACATAAAACACCCGGTGGCCTGAAAGGGCCAGGAATGTTGGCAATCTGCCAGACAGAGGGTACTATGTGACAACCATCCCCTATTAGAATCCTGCACTTTTGGGCTGAGGGACACTCCCTCCCTCAATATTTAACATTGCACAGCCATTTGTTTGGGAGATCTATGGCCATGACCTGTAGCTTCACAGGATGAAGATTCTGGGCAGTTGTGTCTAGCTTTCTCTGGATATAGCCCATGTCTTTTTCTCCCTCTGTTTATTACAGTTTATGTGTTTTCCAAGACATAATGCTAAGCAGCACACGACTACAGGGTCAGCCCTCTGAATCTTCCTAGTGACTTGTTGGACCTAGAGGTGGTTTTCAGGACTGGTAGTTTCCTGCTAAAAGGCTATACTTTCCAGATCCCCTTATGGTCTATGGGAATCAGTTCCTCTCATATGAAGGTTACAGCCAGCTTCTTCCTGTGGGAATTTTTTCTCATCTACCCACATGACATGGGACTTTGGCCCATCCATCCATGTAGGTCATATCTGAAATGACCCTCTCATTGTGTTTCACTCAATAAACATTGATGTGAGATGTCTTTCTATATGCTGTGAATATCATTGGTAAATAAAAGAACTGTTTCAACTTATGGCAAAGCATCTTAGAAGTAGGTGGAAAATCTAAGCATAGATAAAGGGGAAGGAGGGCAGAGTAAGGCAGAGGCATGATCCAGCTGCCCAAGAAGCAAGATGTACATAAATAGGTGTGGCATAAGCCAAATGGCAAGACAGATTAATGGAAATGGATTGAGTTAAGATGCAAGAGCTAGCTAGCAATATGCCTGAACCATAGGCTAAGCAGCATGTAATTAATATAAGAGTCTGAGTCATTTTGGGGGGCTAACCAGCAACGAGGCTGCAGGCGGATCTGGACCTCTGGGCTAGGCCTGGCCAGAAACCCCTGTTACAAAACATAGTTTTGCCTAAAGGTCAGACTTGATTGCCCCTCCTTGGCCTTTTCCAGCTCCATCAATCCCAATAATATAATGGGGAACCTCCCCCAAAGTACACACATTAGCCTATAATAATAGGGGAAACTGACCACTTATGAACAGCCCTGAGTGCTAACACTAGAAATTTTAGAAATGGACTGTAGTATATAGCATTGCTTCAATGGGGGAAACAAATGTACATTGTGGGAGTTTTGTTTCTTCTGGTGTTGAAATGAGACCGAAGGCCTGATGCATGCTTGATGAGCACTCTATCACCAGGTGACATCCCCAGCCAATGTTTTGTATTTCAAATGACTGTACTAGCAGATGTTTTGGATGCATCATTCATAAACGTGAGGTTTTATGTAGAAGGCTGTGTGCTCAGGATAATCTTCTAGCTAAATAAGTTTTGGGTTCTGCTATGTACAAACCTGAGTAAATTAATTAGGCAGTCAGGCATGCTAGTGAAGGGGCTGAGGAGATGGCTCAATGTGGAATGTACTTGCTGAGCAAGCACGAGTTTGAGCCATAGTGCTAACATAAAAGCTGAGCACAGAGGAAAGCCCCTGGAATTCCAGTGCTGGGGAAGCCGAGACAGGAAGATCACAGGGGCTTGCTCACCAGCCAGTCTAGCCAAGCCAGTGAGCCATGGGTCTCTCAGAGAGACCCTATTTCAAAAGCAAGATGAAATAATTGAAAACCCTTGAGGCTGGCGGCTTCCACATACACCTGTACCATGTTGCATGTATTTGTGGGCACACACACACAGAGAAAGAGAGAGAGAGAGATCTACTTGTGTAAAGCTTTATTCACAGCAGACAGCTATTCTTTGGAGACATGTTAGAATGGATTATAGAAGCTGTCTCAATTACTGTGCACTAGAATTTTATTGAATCAAATTTGCCTTAAATAAATAGGTCATTAGCCTAGCTTTGTCAATATTTTTATTATCTGGAAGGTACTGGTACCTAGGCCTCTGGTGACATATAACGGGCTCATATTTTGCTTAGAATTTTATTCCTAAGTAGGTTGTTTAGAATTTGGATGATTTTTCTCAGTGAGTGGTTTTTCAAATGTACAGGGTTATTTATTTAACCCACCAATGACCTGAAGTTTTGTATAGCTACAGTGGTTTTGAATAGGATATTCTAAGATTTACCATAGAACACTGGATTTGTCTCTCGCATGCACAGAAGAGTATTCTGAGAAAACACACACATACAGCCTGTAAATCTGACACAGATTAGGAAAGGGATATTTGCATGGTGGAGGCCTGCGTCATATGTGATTATCATGAACAATCATCTTCAAGGTTGGCCACCTGTTCCTTGAAGATGGATCCATACTGTTTATAGAACATGGAGAGCCTGAGTTAATTATTCTAAAACATTCCTTCCAGAGCTACAAGTGGTGGCATGTGGAAGTCCATGGCAGGCAGTTCTTAGAACCTGTGGAGATTGGCATCACTGGGTCTGAACCAAATGCTAGTTTCTTCTTTGTTTATGGCAAGCGGGTGCCTTATAGTCATTAATGGAAGTTTATAACCCACTTGTGGTTCCATAAATACAGGTTACCCTGACAGCCTCATTACCAGAGATAAACACAGCACTTGATTTCCGAAGACACTTCATCATAGATTTACATTTAATAACACACCCACCATGGTGAGAGCGGAAAAGCCATAATTTTCCCCAGAGTATGCCCGTGCAGTAAAGGCTGATGCAGACAAAACCTGCTTGGGGTTAAGGGATTGTTTGCTTTTAAAACATAATAGAATGAGCTGTAAAGTCTGACACTTGTGTTATGTGTGATGTCTATATTATGTGTATAGCATATACACAATGTATACCCACACTGCCTCAAGCACAGGATCCAGGGACTTGATCAACATAGCCAGGACTAGCTGCCAGCCTGGACACTGAACTCCAGGGCATAGTGGTTATCTTTGTGCCTCCACCTGCCCCTCCACATCCTAGCCTCTGACTCTGGTACTGCTTAAGCAATCTGCCCTCTGGAAATGTTGGGCTTGATCCTAGATCCTGTATTCAGGGTATCAGTCCATCACCTGTGACACAGGTTCACATTTGACCCAAAAGCCCTTCCCAGGGAATTTACCAAGCTTTGTGCCTTGGTAATCATCCTTTTGCTTTCCCTCCCTACCACCTTGCTTCTTTCTCTCTAGTCTCTACATTAACATATGTAAATAAGGCATTCATTATCATATGCAAATGATCATTTACCCTCAACATATACAAATAATCCAATCCATTGAGGTCAACGCATTCACACAGACCTCTAGTATTAACATATGTAAACTGTCCCCTAATATTAACATATGCAGGTTGTCCCTGCATTAATATATGCAAATGAGCCTGTAGCATTGACATATGCAAATGATCTCCTAGCACTACCATATGCAACAGGCTCCAGGCATTAACTAACATATATGCAAATGACCCCTTCATTACTATGTGAAAATTATCCCCCAGCACTAGCATGTACAAATGGTCCCTGTCATTTACATATACAAATTCACCTGATACCAGTTTATGCAACTATTTCTACATCTGGCTCTCCCAAGCTGTTCTTTAGACAATGAAATAGTCACTACCTCTCATCCAGTACCTTTTTTAACTGGACCAGGTGTGATTACTTCATCTGCCATAAGGCTAGCTGAGGTCCTGCCTGATACCCATTAAATAGTCTTGGTTTGGAATAAGACAATGCATTTCTCTGCTGTGGCAGATCAGACAGAGCTGGCCTTCTTGGTGGTAGGTAGCTCTGATCTATTCAGATACTCAAGGATCAAAGTAGATCCTTGTCCTGCCATTTCCAGGCCATGGCTGTTAGTACCTCTGTAAGAATTCCTGTGAGATGCACCTCGCACGGAGGCACGCCCCTGGGCGAGGCTATGTAAACCCTGCTGCACTGCATAAGGAAGCACCTCCCTGGACCTGGAAGCATCTCCATGGACCCAGGACGCATACCCGTGCATGCCCCTTCACTTAAAAGCGACTGGAAGCATGTGCTCCGGTCCTTTTCTTCTCTGTCCCCTGACTTCTTTCTCGCTCCTCTATTTCTTTACCGGCCTGGGACTCTTCTCTTAAATAAACTCTAGTGTGTGGCCTTGTTAGTGTGTACTTGCTCTCACGCACGGAACTAACAACCTCCATTATGAGCACACCAGCCATTGGGAAGAAGAGAGAGGCAAAGAATGGGGTAGGACAGATAGAGCAAACTCAGAAGTACTTACAGTCTACTGAAAGCATTTGCTGTCTTGGCCACTTATGGCTACATGTGAAAAGGTTTCTGGGAAGCCAGTCCCCACCTGGCTTCTGGACCTGCCAAAAGGAGTTAGAAGTCCCCCCCTCAGTTAGGTGTGTCCTGCATCCTAGAGACCACAGGCAGAGCCAAATCTCCCTGAACCATTGTACACAGGTCCACCACTGCAGAGAAGCCCCACCTGAACAGCCACAGTGGGAGTTCAATGCAGGCACATTTATGAATGATGTGACAGTAGATTATTAAAAGTGCTTGCATGCTTGATAAAAGAGGCACAAAAAAATGGAAGTTAGGAGGGATGAAAGAAAAATCAACTGGACTTGAAAGGAGAAATTTGAGTATTTTTGGTCCTTGTGAGATTTATTTAAAATCTGTGAGTGTATCGATGTGTGACAGAGGATGATGAATGGAGATAGAGCAGATAGAGGAGGAGGAGGAAGAGAAAGAGGAGGAGGAGGAGGAGGAAAGAAATGGAAGGAGAAAATTGAGACAAAGAGGCATGAGGTGGGGTGATACTTTTGTGAAAGTTGGGTGCATACAGAGTACAAAGCATAAGAGGAAAACCTTGGATGGCCTACAAGTACGGTATATGTGTCTAGTTTTGGAACTAGAAACTATTACTTGCCAAGCAGAGATTAACATCCTAACATAGTCCCTAATTCACAACCTGCTCTAGGATTCTTTGGAACCTGACAGTGGGCAAAAGGAATGGGCCTTCAGGCTGCCTCCTGTTCAAGAGAGAGGCTTGCTGGGAGCATCATTTTCTGAGAGCTAAAGGATAAAATATTTCCAGAACTTCATCTCCCAAGGTGCCAAATCCTGCTAATGAACAGCACCCATTACTCACAGCTGCACGAGGCTCTAATCTCTGCAGAGCAACATGGAGTCTGCTCACAGCTGGACACCGAACAGGGATGGATGCTGTACAGGCCTCCTGAGCAATATAGCACACACATTTACTCCTCAGCCCAAAGACCAGTAGATACCTCGCTGAATTTTTAGAAATGTTTCCTATCCCTTGTTTTCTCTCATTAACTGTGGCCAAGAGTAAAATGATTTCCTTTTTTTTTTTTCTTTTGAGGAGTGATAGCCAGGCACCCCATTGGTAATCAGTCTACTTCTAATTTCTGAGTGATCTGACTATATCACTTCCTCTCAAGTATACATGTTACATAAACATTCAATTCTAGCTCTGTCTTGACACTGGTCAACAGGCCTGAGCCTTAGCAGATACCACTGTTCACCCTGTGAGAGTGATGCCCCCATCTTCCCATGTTCCCTTGGAGTGGTATCAAGCCAAGCCTTAGACCACAGGGATAGTTTTTACTAAGCCTATTTCATTCTGACTTGGAGATTGTGGTGGTTTAAATGAAAAATCTCCCCCAAAAGACTCACCTAATTATCACTATTTGAGGAGGTTAGGGGAATATTAAAAGGTACAGCCTTATTGGGGGAACTATTTCACTGGGGTAGAATTTAAGAGCATATCGCCTTTCAGGTTGATGTCTGCTTTCTGTGTGATTGAAGATAGGATCTGTCAGCTTCCTGCTCTGGCTGCCATGCCATCCTTGCCATTATGGAGAATCCCTCCACTGGAACCATAACCGCTATAAAGTTTTCCTTCCACAAGTTGCTTTTACTCATGGTGTTTTATTATAGCAACAGAAAACTAATAATAAGGACTATGCCAATTTATGCATGTAGCTAAGACAGACACAGACAGGAGAGTGAGACCAGAGTGATCAACATTAGGCAATTCCAACTTGATAGCATGTTATCCAGCAGAAAACATTTTAATGTGCCGTGTTGATATCGGCATATGTGTTTATGAAACTGGCACTTTCACTACTGAAACACCGTGTGCTATACACAACACATCACAGGCAAAAATCAAAAGTGTTGAGATAAAAAACGAATATGTTGAGAAGCATGGCTATTTTCTTGTTCCTATGAGCCCTTTGGCATACCCACTTCCTGGATGCACACATGTTAAAGAAATTTTCTGTCACCATATGGCACATAGATGTATGCAGTGACATGGAGCTCAAATCCCACTGCAGGATCTATGTGTTCCAATCTCAGCAAGGGTGCCAGGGGACAAGGTAGTCTGAATGTAACTGGACCTTATAAACTCCTAGGGATTGGCACTATTAGGAGATGTGGCCTTGTTGGAGGAAGTGCGATATTGTGGAGTTGAGCTCTGAGGTCTCATATGTGCTCAAGTAACACCCATTGTCTCAGTTCACTTCCTGTTACCTATGGATTAAGATATAGCTTCTTCTCCACTCCCAGCTCCTTCCCTAGCTCCACATCTGCCAGCATGCCAACATGTCACATCATGATGATAGAGAACAAAACCTCTGAAAATGTAAGCCACCCCAATTAAATGTTTTTCCTTTATAAGAGTTTCTAAAACGAGGGAGGGAGGGAGCAATTCAGAAAAGCTCTGAAGCACCTACCTGTCAAACCACTGCCATCTGCTAGAAATTTAAAAAGTAAAAAGCCAAAAACCAAGAAGGATTTGTTCACAAGTAAGAAAAGACCCCATGTCTGAGGGGAATAGAACCAAGAAAAGAAGCAGGTTTGTCATTGGGAGGTCAGAAAAGGATTGTGGCTTCTGGGGAAGGTGTGGGTGTGGTTTCGAAAAAAAGATATAGCTTCTCATGGGCTAAGTCTCATACTGCACAACTTGTGGGTCAAGCGTGGATTAACTAAACACAAAAAGGCCATAAAAGTAGAGCCTGTGCTGTGAAATCCAGGGAGACATCACAGGCTGAAGGCCACCCACAACCCTTATTCACAAGGCAGTCATATCACCCTTCTAAGTTCAGGCTGCCACTAATGCTTTGACCATCTTCCCATTATTTAAAGTATTGAGTCACTCACCCAAAATTTTGCAAGCTGGTCTTGGTGCACAAACACACACACCCATGCTGAAAGAATCAGCCTAATGTTAGCAGTCACTTCTGAGACCCTGTGAGTAAGACCTCAGGGTATCAAATATGTGCCAGAGAGGTGAATAAGTAAGCTAGTCAATAAATGCACTGAGACATAAGAAAACAGTCAGATATATATGACGACACCCTCACTATGAACATTTTAGTGACCATTCTCCTACATACCTCTTTACTCATGCACTATCTGTAATTCTATATAAATATGATACAACCCAGGTCAGCCACATGGACAGCAACTGGAACATTCACCATCCAGGGAGCTTCTGGTCAATGGTAGTGTGATATAAATGGAGCCTCCTTGAGGTAAGCACTATACACTTCAGACATCTGTAAATGATGGCTGTGCATGAGTCAGGCTGCTGTGGTTTCAGATGGTTCAGGTCCAATGATAACTAACCCAGCCTAATGCAGAAAGCATCCTGGCTGCCGACCAACCCAGGAAATGAACACCCAGTGAAGAAAAGGCCCAGCTACCTAGCATTGCAGCTGGATCTGTGTAGTATGAAGTTTCTTCCCTGATGTCTTCTGGGTATCACAGCCTTTGCCATCCCAGTATATGTTAAATAGCTTCCTTTACCAGTATAGTAACCATCGGCTCTTTCCAGTGGCATCAGAGCTTAGAGCATCCTGCAGATTTACAGCTCCTGGGCCCAGCTTTCCTCTTCATAACTCAGTGAAAATAAGATGCTCAAAGGCTTGTTTCCCTTCTGACTTTAGCTCAGGGGAGATGTGACAGAGATGGATGAAGAAGGTTGTCAACTCCACAATGTAAATACTGGCAAGAGGTGACCCCATCTCCCAACAGAACACACTGTCTATGGAGGACAGTGGCATGTGTGATCAGGGTCAGGAACCACGCTGTGACTGGAGCTGGTCACCCAGTGAGCCATTCACAAGACACCTCCTGAGTCCCAGCTGGCTTCCAAATGTTTTCCACAGCATTGGGAATGCACAGAATGGAAGCCACATGCCAACCATCCTAGAACTAGTGAGAGACAGACCCACAGATATGTGTGCATGTATGTGCACACACAAGTATGATGCTGGTAAGTCTCCCGTAGGTTGCTGCCAAGAACTGAAGATACTATAGAGACTATCCTTAGCTTTTTACTTATATTCCTGCATCAACCAGAAACTATGGTTGGTAGAAGCAGATAAGTTCATGGCTCACCGTCTCATTTGATTTGCTGTCTGGTGACTGAAGTAGAAAAAAGTCAACAAACCAACAAACTGCCCAGGAAACCACCATCCAGCAGTTTAGGAGGCTATTTGCTATGCTTGAAAGTGAAGCAGCCCCATGGGCTCATGTTTGAAACCTTGAATGACAGTTTATGGGTGTGGCAAAGTAATCCGATCTTGAGGACCTTGATAGAGTAACACACTGATATAGCAATGAAATAAAGACCTTACTGTGATAAAGGAGGCAGGAACTTGTTGGAGGAAGTAGGTCACAGGAGCTAAGTCTTGTTCTGTTCCCTTCACGTCCACCACGACATGAGATGTTCCATCACACCTCCCCTAATGGGAGGGACAGACTCCTCCAAAATCCTCAACCAAAAACCAGTAATCTTTTCTTGCACTTCTTCTAGATCATTACAAAGCTGACTGCCACACTGTTCAAATGTTTCACCACTAACAGTTTTAAATTTGATGTGTATGGTGAATGGTGTGTGTGGGTACACATGTGAATGCAGGCGTGTGTGAGTATGTATGCACGTGGAGGTCAGGGAAAGCTGGGTGTGCTTCTCTATTACTCTGTTTTATCCCCTGGAGACAGGTTCTCTCACAGGTTTTTAGTGAAGCTGGAAGGTTAATAAGCCCTAACCATCTTCCTGTCCCTACCTGTTCCTTTCTGTCCCAGTGCTGGGGACACAGATGCATGAGGCCATGCCCAGCTTTTGATATGAGAGGTGAGGAGTGAGCATAGGACCCTGCAGTTATGCAGCAACAGCTCTACCCACAGAGCCATCTCCCAGCTCCTCACTGCTTCTTAGGTGAAGATCCTGCTTGCGGATTTACCAGCATCAGCAGCACGCCTAGCTTAGCAGCTGGGGATCATATACATCAGGGACAGTAAAGGAAGCAGAGAGAAGGTGAAACAGGATAGTCCGGCTGAAGGTAGAAGATGTGAGCAACACAAGATACTACAGTCACTGGAGAGGTACAAGTGCTGCCAAGCCATGAGGGTCAAAGGTCCCTCCCTGAAGGCCCGAGGGCTTTGATGCTAGCCAGTAGACAGTGGGGCATTGCATCACCAAGACTCATATTCAGCAGCTGTGGCTACAACAATCTAACATCTGCCCTGCTGCTGCCAACTCTGCAAGCTGAAGGATCAATAGCTGCCACGTTCCGGGTCATTAGTGTCCAGAGCAACAAGTCCCCAAGCTAAATATAGAGAGCCATGAGTCTCTGACTCTAAAGCCCAGAGCTACAGTAGGCCATTGACCTAGAACTGTGAGTCTCTGAGCCTGCCAGTGCAGTCTCCAAGCTTGGAACAGTCTGGGGCCTGGGATCGGCAGCCCTAACAACGTTACTCACCTACTCATGATCCTTATTTGACTAAAGCGGAAGGACCTGAGGCTGATCAGATCCAAAACACAGGATGCCTCTGGAATCAATTCTTACTTTCTTCCAATCTCATCTTGAAATAATTACTAACCAGTTCTGACCCTTCATAACAAAATGAAACCAAGTAAGACACAGGCTTGCACTCCAATGTCAGATATTAGACTTGAAGTCTGAGTCAGTCTCAGGAGTTTCAAATTTAGCCAAACCAATAATCTCCACATAGAAAATGGGACAGATATTTACAGAGAAATAGCTCTTGGGTGATGGTGCCAGCACCAGGGTTTCATAACATAGGCTACCTCATAGATCTTAGAGCATTGTAGTACACAGGGGGCTGAGATTTGCCTAATGTTCAGGTTGGGGATAAGTCATATTTTCACTGTCTGTGAAGGGCCTCAAACCTCTAATTTCACCACACACTTATTACAATTCCAGGTTGGTCTCTGCTGCTCTTGAAGTGACCAAATTTTTGAAGGAGATTGTTTAAACATACTTTAATTGAAGAAAACTTTCCACACCAAAAGCAGAACTCCAGCCGGGAAAAGCATATGTTCTAGGATGTTTTAGGGGAGCTATAGTTCTTAATTAAGTATTTTCATGGGAAAAAAGATACTATTTGGATGTTGTAAGTAATGAAATCAGAATAAATAAGACTTTGAGAAACACTTCTCGTCCTGTAAATTTTTATCATCAACTATGTGTATTCTGAGAGTAAGATATGTAGATGTCTGGATTTGACAGAGTAATAATCATGTTCTGTGTGCTAACTTGGTATTGAAAAATTAGAGCCAAGCCAACTCAATAGTCACCTTGATGTAGAAATGGGTCATTTCCAATCCTGAATCTGGCAAGTGCTTCAAGGATTCTTCACATGCACTTCACAAGTATGTCTGAGGGTAGCCTAGTCTAATTTTAATTATCAATTTGGTCTAGCCACGAAGCACAGAGAGTACTGCATCAATGGACAGATTGCTCAGGTCAGATTTGTCTGTGAAATTGTCTTCATTTTTAATTGATATGGGGGGCCTACTCCACTGTGGGTGGCTATACATTCCTTAGGCAGGTTTCCCTGGCCTATATAAGAAAGCTAGCTGACTATAAGCCTGGGAGCAATCAGTAAGCAGAGTTCGTCTATGGTTCCTGCCATACAGTGAAGTGAGTAACTTGGTTGGAGATAATGCTGTGTGGAATAGCAAGCAGGCCTGTAGTTCAAGTTCTTGCTTTGATTACCTGTGCCTGACTTCCCTCACTCATGGACCTTGGTGGTAGCACATGCCTTTAATCCCAGCACTTGGAAGACAAAGGCAGGTAGATCTCTATGAGTTCGAGTTCAGCCTGGTCAAAAAGAGAGTTCCAGAACACTCAGGACTGTTACACAGAGAAACCTCGTCTCAGACCAAAACAACAACAACAAAATACTAAGTTAAATAAACCTTTCTTCCACTAACTTGTCTTTGGTTAGAATGCCTTGTCACAGCAACAGAAAGAAAACCAGAATAGAGAACATACAGCAAACAAAGGAACTGCCATGTCAAAAAGATGTATGGGTCAATTGTGCATGTGAAGGGGATATATGTGTGTGTGATGATTCTGCACATGTGTGCATGCATGTGTTTGTGTGCATGTATGTGTATGACTGAGCATGTATCCCATTGGAGGTGGGTATTCCTCAAGTATCATCTGCCTTTGTTTTGAAACAGTCTTCCTATTGGCCTGAAATCCATCAATTTGACCAGATTCACTGGCCAGGAAGACACAGGGATCCACCTGCTGCTGCCTCACCAGGACTAGGATTACAATCTGTGCCACCATACCAGAATTCTTTTTATCTTCTTAACCTGTATTCTTGGGTTTAACCTGAGTCTTTTCTCATAAACATTTTGCTGACTGAAGTATCCCCCAGACCAACAGGTTCCCAAGTCCATTTTTGGTGGAATTTTGATAGCTAAATAGCCACTGTATTAGTTACATTTTATTTCTATACTTAAAAAAAAAAAAAAAAAAAAAACACCATGGCCAAATGTGACTCATGGATATAAGAGTACATCTTGGCTTATGATACCAGATGGAGAACCCATAATGGTGAGTGAGATATGGTAGCTGAAAGATCACATCTCAGTGACATGCACAAAGCAAGGCAAACAGGAAGCAGGGCAAGGCTATAACCCCTCAACCCCTCCCACCAGTGTCAGACTTCCTCCAGCAAAGCTCCAACTCCCAAAGGTTCTACTCCCCAAACAGCACCACCATCAGGGGAAAAGAGCATTAAAAAACTGAGCCTGTGGGGGGGACATTTTTCACTCAAACCATAACACCTACTCAACAAAATGTTGCTCCTTTCCACATTTACTGACATTAACACCATGTCCCAAGAGGGCTTTCTTAACCTCTCTGCATATTATCTTAATCTCCTTCTGTCCTTAAATACTTTTCACATCCTCTACGTGTTCCTCTATTATCATGTTGGCTCAGGTTTAACTATAGATAAAAAATGCTGCCATTTAGGGAAATCAAACTATGGATCCTCCTAGATTTTATTTCAGTGCAGATTCAGACTTATTTTTCTATTTTAATTTTTAATCAGTATATTACTAAATGATATAAAATTCTATCATTAAAACATATTAAACCTGCCCAGGCATTGTGGCTGATGTTTGGAACTACCTGTTACTGGTCTAAGGACCTTCTCACACTCTGGATGCCTTCTGACACACTTTAGTGTCTTACAGGGCCATTTTATTCCTATGACTTTTTCTTGGGGGGGTGTTTTGATGTCTCACATTTCAATAGGATCCATTTCCGTTTGCATGTTTTCAAAGGCACTTTGAGTTTAGGGAAGAAGAAAGGAGACAGGAAAGAAGAAAGAAATAAATGGGGCACAGAATGTTATAAAAAAATCACTCCCAGGATCGGACCACACCAACCTCCAGTCAAAAAGTAGCACACACCAGTCAATTATGGGGTGATGGCCCACAGCGGTCATTCTCCAAAGAAGGCAAGGGGTTAAGTGTGCTGTTGTGGGACCCAGGTGAGGCCTGGATTGACTGTTTTAGATATTCTACACACAGAAACCTTCACAAAGATGGTGATGCAAGGGCTTATGGTTTATACTGGTGGTTTCCCCCACTTTGGACAACAGCCTTGTACCCAATAGAGAATGAACAGACATAAGCCTTTTCTTTCTTTCTAATTTCAAGGTAGGGTACAGTTCCATAACACACTGGTTCTCAGCCTTCCTAATGCTGCAACCCTTTAATATAGTTCTTCACATTGTGGTGACTCCCCTAAGCATAAAATTATTTTTGTTGCTACTATAATTTTGCTAGGGTTATGAATCATGATGTAAATATGTATGTCTTAAGCGACCTCTGTGAAAGGATCATTCTATCATCAAAGGAGTTGTAATCCACAGGTTAAGAAACATTACCACAGATGAAGCTCAGGGATGGCCCCAGTAGCTACAAATAAGGAGGGAACCCTGTGTCCACCACCTTTCCCTTCCAACCCCTTAAGCATTGTGAAGGTTTAGGATTTCACCACAAAGAACGAGTAAACATAATGGGAGCTTCTGAGATGGAAGAATGATTGAGTTACCTGTTCTATTGCTTTGATAAAGTATTATAACCAAATGCAACTTTAGGAAGAAAGGGTTTGTTTCAGATAAAGCTTCCATGTCACACTCCATCACTAAGGAAAATCAGGACAGGAACTCAAAGCAAGAACTTGGGAGCAAAAACCATGGAGGAATTCTGCTTAATAGCTTACCATCTAGCTCATGCTAGGCCTGTTTCCTTATACAGCCCAGACCACTAACCTTGGGGATGGAGCTGCCCACAGTGGGCTGGACCATTCAGCATCAAGCATCTATCCAGACAGGTCCTCACAGACATGGTGGTCACAGGTCAGTCTCATATGAGCAGATCCTCAAATAAGATTCCTTCTTCCCCATGACTATTTTGTGTCAAGTTGGCAACAAACGCTGAACAGACCAGAAAGGAACTAAGTTTTGCCATCTGTTCTTAAGCCCTGAATCAAACCAAGCCTAAAACAGTATAAGTGACTACCTTTTAGAATAGAGAAAGTATCTAGCCTCTGTAATTTTTTTTTCCATTGTCTTGTCCTCCTCTTAAATTTTTACCTTTTTATGTTATTATGGTAAGAGCACTGTTCAGGCTTGAATATGCTCTTAAATGTCTTGTAATAGGCCCTTATTCCTTAATTCAAAGGTGTTGAGACCTGGGGCTTTTAAGAGGTGTGAGAGCAGGAGCACTCTGCCCTCAGGAGATGGGTTAGCAATCACAGAAGTGTTTTCTGGGAGGAAACCATGCCTTCAGCCTTCTTCCATCTGTCCTCTGCCTGTCACTGAAAGATGCTGCACTCCCTAGATCTTGGACCACTCAGCATCCAGAGCTGTAAGAAATTAACCTCTGTTCCTGATCACTTAACCAGTTTTGTGCATTTTATGATAGCTCCCAGAATTAAAGAAAAACACTTAACATAGAATTTCCCACATCTAACAAGTTCAAGTACATAGTAACTGTAGCCTCTGCAATGTACAGTGCAATTGAAAAATTATGTCTACCTACCCGTGATCCCCCTTTCCTGACCACCTTACTATGGTGACCATGCTTGTACTCTATGTCTTTGGGCTCAGTCATTTTATGTCCCACCTGCTGCTGACAGCTTGGATGCACAGAGCAAATGCAACTTCTTTACATTTTACAGCATCTATGTCCTCCCTTAAGTAGCCAGTGATGTTGAAGAGCTCAGTGTTAGTCCACCTGGTACTAATGCTCTACATGACCATCAAGTGGTGACAGACATTCAGCTGCCTCTGTGCCTTCCAATCCAGTGAGAAAGTGAGAACAGAAGCAGGTGCACTTAAGTGGCAGGCCAGGCAGTTGGAGACAGAGCCTTCACTCCTTCACATCCACCCTGGGCTGGAGATCATTCTTATGATCTGGCCATTAGCTCCTTTAGCATTAAATAGCAATGAGTGCTCTTCTAGAATCTTCTATGAAGCCAGTGGTGAGGGCAATCTGGAGGTTCATGGAATCCCAAACTATGCTTAAGACTCTCACTGGCCTGACCTCTCTCATGCCTCACAGTTTGCTCCACTGTCTGCAACTATGCATTTATTTATTTTAATTAATGAGCACTTAACATAGCTCTTCTCCAATCTTCTTACTTATGATTGTCTGATGAGCCAAGGAACAACCTGAATTAATCTCTGGCACTTCACTGTTAAGTAAAATGCTCTTAAATATACATATATATTAAAATATTTTAATGGGGAAATTATAATTTCAATTCCAAGTAGGCAACTCTTCAAATATCAAAAGGTTCGTCAATCTTTGTGTCCCATTCAATGGTGTGTGTGTGTGTGTGTGTGTGTGTGTGTGTGTGTGTATGGAAAATATAAGTCTTATCCTTCATCAGGGCCAAGTAGAAACCTACTAGTAATGGTTTTTGCTGTTGGTTCTATGTTTATGTGTTGGTAGGCAAGGCAGAAGGGTTCCCTGGGGCAGTGCAGAGCAGGATATAGGTATCTAGTGTTAGCATTTCCGGCCAGTGGTAGCTGTCTGGTAAATGCACTCTTCCAACATGGCAGTGCCAGAGCATGCTGCAATGAGGGAGAAGGAACAGACAGACAGAGAGGACAGGGGATACATCCCTTTCATCCATATGCATGACCAGCTGTGACCAGGTAAACCCTGCATCCTTATGAGCCAAAGACCACATTGCTTCTCTTTTCTCTTCTGTCTTCATATTCTTCCCACAAGCTTCCTAAATAAACTCTAGCATGGGCTACTGGTATTGTGGTTCATTCCTACATGCATTAACATTTGGCCCCTGGCACACATGTATAAAGCCAAGCACAGTAGCAAATGCTTGTGACCCCAGCATTGGGGAGACAGAAACAGGAAGAGCTAAGAGGCTCAGTGGCTGAATAGCCAAACTACTTGGTCAGTTCCAGGCTTAGAGACTCTGATTAAAAAAAAAGTTCATTGCATGCATGCATGTGCATATATGTCTGTGGATACCTGAAGACATCAAGTGACATTCCTCAGGCATTATCTACCTTATGTTTTTTGTTTTTAAATAAGAGCCTATTTTGCCAAAGTGAATTGTTATTCTTCATGTATCAATTTTCCTCTGTCTGTGTAAAAAAAAAAAAAAAAAAAAAAAAAAACCTTTGACAGCCACCATCCTGGGAACCGGGAAACAGCATTAGCTTCACTGCTTCCTGGACTAGAAAAAGGGAGTCTTCAAAGAGGAATGGCTTCTCCACGATTGCACCTCTGGCAAGGCTTTCTCTCACTAAACTTCAGGCTCTTGACGGCCACCAGAGCACAGCACTTTGAGCTTCTTCCAAGGTAGCAGTGTTCAATGGCCCCCATGTCTGGGCACTTAGCAGTCGGATGCTGTGATTTGCCAGCTGCCAGCCGTTCCACATCCCACACATTTAAGTAAAGATTTCACAGCCATTACCAGTCTCAGTAATGACACCTGCTGAAAGCTAAGTGCTCTGCCAGCCGTAAACCACAAAGAAAACACCGGCAGGTGAAGATGGACTCTGTGATAAACAAGAAGGGATGGCTGTGCTTTTAATTGATTGACTCAAGTCTCTATCCAGCTGCAGCAATCCTCTTCTAAGTCCCCTCTGTGATCTGTAGATATGGCCAGGCTTATCCTCAGGTGTTGATGGTCAAGGAGGAGAAGGTGTGCCAGGTACATGGCATGCTGCTTCTCTCAGATGGATGAATATGGCCAGGACAGGTAGGCCACCCTCAGGGCTTCTCCTATAACACTTGCTTTGGTGTTTATTGAGTCCCAAATTAAAGTTCAAGGCCACTATACGGTGTGGAGGCTCCATCTCAGAATGCAGGCAGAGGTTCTGTGTGGTAACCATGGCTGTGAAAACCAGTACCAGCCACATGGAGCATTTAGGGTCAGCCTTCAGAGGATTCAGGGTTTTTTTGGTTTGGTTTGGTTGCTTTTTTGTTTTTGATTTTTATCTTCCCACCTCCTTCAGCACTTCCTAACCAAATCACAGGCATTAATAGGAATTAATTCACCTCTGGTATTATTTTGACACTCCAAAAGAACCTATATATCTTAATCATTGCAGGTATTTTCTGATACTGTGATTAAACATCACGGCCAAAAAGCAACTTGGGGAGGAAAGAATTTAATGTACAACTTGTACTCATCAAGGCAGGAACCCAAGACAGACACCTCAGGGTAGGAAGAAAGCAGATCACAGAGGGGCACTGTTTACTAACTTGCTCTTTCTGGCTTGCTCAGTTTGTTTTTTTTTACACAGCCCACTAACATCTTCCTATGGATGGGACCACCCACAGTGAGCTGAGCCCTCCTACATCAATCATTACAGGCTTGCCTACAGGCCAATCGGATGGAAGCAATTCCTCAGTTAAAGTTCCCTTTTCCCAGGTGACCCTAGCTTGTGTCAAGTGGACAAAAGCAAACCAAAAAACAAATCCTAATCATCACATCAGCTATCATCTGCTGATACACAAGGAAATAGATGGAGCAGACCTGTACATACTTCAGCTCGCTTCCAATCTTCTGACTCATGGTATGGACACAGATACATGGCATAAACAGGACATGGATATCACACAGATTAAAGCTTTACCTCTACACCCAAGAAATTTTTATAGGACCCTGGGCATTTAGGTCTATAATACAAGTGTACAAATCAAGTATTTATTGATCATAAATCATAAAGAAATTTATTTTAAAACAATTCTTTGGACTGCATATAATTTTGCCATTTGTCAAAGTCTAAGGAAAATTTGAATATTCATGAGATGGATTGTTTGTTCATTTTTATACAAGAAAATAAATCTTGGTTGAATATCCAATATTGCAGGATGAAGAGCATCTTTGCTGTTTTTCAGAGCTGATCAATAATTTGATTTTATAATCATTTGTGCTGAGAATTCTTCTTCATACAAACACAGTGTAAAATGGAAGAAATGTTGAGAGTCATTTCAGAAATTATTGGGAATTTTTTCCAATCCAAAGGCAAAATTAATTCATCATTTCTTATGAAATTCAAGTCAGCAACTCAAACAGCAATGTTTTTTTTAAGTCAACCATCCTAACACCACACAATCCAAAGATATACAAATTTGACACACTGAGAAATGAAGGTAGAAAAATATTAAAATATGAAAAAGTCTTTGTTTTCTATTATTAACCTCTTCTGTTTCCATAACAACAGAAAACTTTATTCTGGAAAAACACCTCGGAGTCACAGTGTACAGTGGCTCATATTGGAGCCAGGGAGCAGCCCTCACTGGAGGCCAATGATGTGATTGCATGCTTGGCACAAAGTGTGGATGCTTTGTGCTGAAAACTGAGTTCCCAAGTGAAGTTGCATGGTGCAACACTGGTTGGCACTTCTGCAAACACTTTGGATAAACTATGCATTTGATTTTTAAATTAAATTTTGTTATTTGCACTTTCAGAAACCTGATGCTATTGCCTGCACTTACACACTGAATTACACAATGACCAGTCTGGTTATAACCCACAGCTTTTTAAACTGGAGTTAAGAGAATGGAATTGAGTGGTTTCTGATCTAGCACAAAAAGTGAACCAACATTATGTTGTTATTTTTGCTCTTTAAGGAGAATCTACCCCAAAGCTCCCAATTAAATCACACACGGGGCTTGTGCTTAATTATAAATGCCTGGCCTTGGCTTGGCTTGTTTCTAGCCAGTGTTCCTTAACTTTGAATTATCCAGTCTATCTTTTGCCTCTGGGCTTTCACTTTTTTCTATTTCTGTCTAGCTTTCTTACTTACTTTGTGGCTGGTTATGTAGCTGGATGACTGGCCCATTGTATCCTCCTCCTTCTCTTATTCCTTCTTTTATTCTTCCTTTCTCTAAGATTTCTTTTTCTACTTATTCTCTCTGTCTGCCAGCCTCGCCAATCCTTTCTCCTGCCTTGCTTTTGATATAAATGCAACATAAACAAAAGTAACACAGCTTAAAATAGTATGCTACAACAACACCATGTTGATGTGAAGTTGCAGGCCCCACCACCCACCCACCTGTCCCTGTTGCCCATCACAGGCCCAGTCAGCTTGAAAAGGTCCGTTTGCCCTCAGAATTCATGAAGAAGCAGGCCACGAAGGACACTGATCCATGTTAGTGTCTCTCACATAGTACTGTTTCACTTTCACAATCTGATTCAATACTCAAAATTATAAATCTACTGTTTTAAAAAATATGGATTTTTGGTTTGCTTTGAAGTACAATACAATTCTTAGACATCATGCCTTGATAACACTCCAACATGATGGACTGTGGGCTCTCAAGCCAGGAGACAAATTAAAACCTCTTCACTTTCTTGCTTCCTTTAGGTATTTATTTAGTCACAGTAGTGAGAAAAGAAGTTGATATAATGATCAATTTCTCTCTACTGAAAGAAGCTTGGAGACCAAAGAACCCCGGAGAGTAGGTGAGTGATGGACATGGATTTGCTAGACACCACAGCAATGGTCCAGACCAAGCTGGGGGCACCTGTGTGACAGTCACCAGGGACACTGACAGGCTCTCAGCAGACAGAAATTCAGTCCCAACGACAGGGACTTCCACCAGAACATGTGCCTATTGTTCTCCAGCTCATGTCTCCAGAACACCTTCTCTCCTGTTTTTTCCATGTCCCTGATGGGGCAGAAGTCACCTGAATTCTTCTTTTCTCTCATCTCACTGTGGCCTGAAACCTTCACCCATCTCAACAGCTACTTCAGTCTACGCTTCCAAGGCACTGAATACCCTGCCAATCCTTGGGCTGACAGTAAAAACAATGACAATAATAGGAACAGAACAAATTGCAAAATCTCTTGCCAATGCTTCTTTTACAATGAGGAGTGAGAAGCTGATTTTACAGAACTTAGTTTCGTCTTTGGTTGGTGCCAACAGCCCAGGGGCATTCAGTACTGAGCTGGCAGCACATGCCTTGCCTGAATGCCTGGGAATGAAGTCAGCCTGCCAGAGATCATATTTGAATTTGAGAATGCCCTAATGAAAACGTAGGTCTGGTTTAGGCAATACCTTTCAAAGATCAGGCTGTGAATGGCTATGTAGCCAGAGAATCAATTTGGCACATCCTCTTGGTGGCTTGAGCAGCATTTGATGAACTGAAAAGGAAGAGACTACTGTCTGTACCTCATTACAACAGCTTTCTTTCGAAGATGTTGACACATCAAAAGCCACAAGATAGTCTGTAAAGGTAGAAAATTCTTACACATTCTGAATTTATTCTGTGGTTCATTTATCTCTTTCCTTCTTCACTAGGGATGTGATGTGACCAGCTGTGTGATGCTCCCACTGCTGTGTGTTTTTCTCACCATGATGAAGTACACTCTCAAGCTCGGAGGCAAAATAAGCCTTTCCTTCCATAAGTTGCTTTCATCGGGTAGTTTGTCATAGCAGTGACAAAGTAATAAAGATGTCATGTAAGCCTTCCAGTGTTCATGGCATGACCCTGATAATTCACTACAGTTCCCCAGAACCTGCACTCATTGGCAACCAAACATCAAAACTAAAGGAAAAAAAAAATGTTCCTTCTGACATATTTTTCATTGTTTACTCCTCAATTATAAATGTAAGAAAAATGTAATATATGTAGTTATGAGAACGCTGGATCAAAATGTGCTGGTTGACTCTTGGATTCTCAGTGATATGCATCATTTGTCTTCTGTTTTCCCATTACACACCAGTCTGTGGGAAATAGATGCTATCATTAGATGCTCTCCAGAGTTCAGAAGATGCCAGTGATGTCCGATTTCCTCTGCACCTTCACCTTTAGTATATTGAAGTTGCCATCATACAGTGTGTATGGTGGTATAGGGCCCTCAGAAGAACCTTTCCTAACCTCTGTGACATCTTCATCCTCTAGCAGACATTCAATGCTGATGGCCACCACACCACTCACAAACATTCACTCATTCACCAACCTCACTCATTCACCAACCTCACTCATTCACCAACCTCAAAGAAAAAGGTGCCATTTCTGCCTTGGTCATATCTCTTATCTATACCAGGCTTCTTCCATCCAGTGCACCACAAACCCTGACAGGTCTTCAGAGTGCACTACACCAAAGTGCACCCCTTTCTTCTCCATCAATTCCATAAAACTCTCTTCCATGCATGCTCTGGTGAAATTAATAGGCCATCTCAGGGTATCCCAAATTGTCAGAAAACACTTCCAAAATAACAGCTAGGTTGCCTTCCTTTTAAAGTAGTGAATGAAAATGATTTTTTAAATTTTCCTTGAACCACCTTTATATCTGTCTGATGGCCCAATAACCCAGTGACCTTGCTCACATACAGCTTCCAAATGCACAGTCCAATAAGATAGCCCCTGATCATGTACCTTTATTTAAATTTGAATCAGCGAGGATAAAATTAAATAAGTTAAATCCTCTGGTTGTATAACAGCAGTTCAAGAATACTCAGGACACATGGATGAGGACTGGGAATGCATAACCCATGTGGATGAGGGCCATGGATATACAACCTTCATGGATGAAGAACATAAATTCACATATTGCATGAGTGAGGACCATTGGCACACAGCCCACGTGGATGAGGACCACAGATATACATCCCACATGGATAAGGACCATGGATGCACAGTCCATGCAAATGAGAGTAATGGCACTGGGTAGCACAATTCTATCATATTTCCAACATCTTGGGAAATTCCATTGGAAAGCAAGGCTTAAGAGTAATTTTGACAAAACTCTGCATCCCCAGGCACATTTTGAAGTTGACATTTAAAATTTTCCCTCCTAAGCTACAAGGGTTGGAATTTTTAGTATATTGAAACTATTGACATTTCAAAATTAACTATTACACATCTTTCTTTTAAAAGTATTTACTAGGCTCCAAATACCAGGGTGATTTGATACCCACCATTATTCATATATATATATATATATATACATATATATATATACTTTTTTCTTTACTAGAGTTAAATTCTCTGTCAGTTATTTTTTCCCTTCCGTTCCTGTTATCTATTCAGACACTTTCCCTCAATTCTATGCTGATGTCTGAATGTCTTTTATTGATCATTCTCATTGTCTGCAGTCAAAACACATAGAAAGATTTATTTTCCCTGATCCTGTGTCTCCAAATAGCTACTTTAAGAAAAAAAAAGAGGACTTATTGCTAGAGATGCTCGCTGGGGACACAGAGTGTCATAGCTTCAGTTATCAATTCAACATATATGGGAATAGGAGAACTTCAACTGAGGACTTGCCTCCATCACAGTGTCCTATGGGCATGTGTGGGGGGATGTTTTCTTAGCTGCTAATTGATATGGAAAGATCCTGCACAAAAATGAACTCCAGTGGATTAAGAACCTCAACAAAACTGAAAGGTCAAGGTGAAAAAGTATGGAGTACAAGTGAAGATATAGGTAGGTATGGGTAAGGACTTTCTGAAAAGAACTTAAATCACTCAGGAAATAAATCCAAAAATCAACAAATGTATCTCATGAAGTTAAAAAGCTTTCCCACGGCAAAGGAAACTTTCAATCAAATGAAGAAATGTTATACATAAAGGGAGATTTTTATCAGCCATACATCCAACAGCAAATAGATAACAAATCAAAAGCAAAAATAAAGAAAACAACCCAATTTTAAAAATAGGCTATGGGATTGAACTGAGTGCTTTAAAACAAAGAAATATAAAATGATAGTAAGAATTTTTTAAAACAGCATCCATGGCCACTAGGGAAATGCAAATGAAAGATATGTTGAGATTGTATGTCACCCTAGTGACAATGGTTATCATCAAGAAAACAAATGCTGTCTGGGACCCTTATCTGCTCTTAGTGAGGATGTAAGTTGTTACTATTACCATGAAAAGTCAATGTGAAAGTTCCTCAAAAAGTTAAAAACAGAACAATCATATGACCCAGCCATAAATGTTGAAAAACTACATAAAACACTGATGGCCAGAAATCAGGATGGTTAGTGCTATAGTGCAACAGTGCATGACCCCAACGCTTCCTGCCTTTAACAGAGGTTCCTTCTGTGCTCACACTCAATGTTTCCTATGAACAGGCAGAGTATAGACTGCTGGGACTGTGAATGTGGCTGCCATAGCTGTCCAGCACCTCAATGCTTCCAACCCAAGAAGTGAGAGAACAAGAGGCCTGGCATCTTGGCTGAAACACGTTTCCATAGAACTAACACATGTCATTTCAGCCTAAAGAAGTCACATGATCTGAGTTCATTGCATAGAATTGAGGGACCATAATAGTGCACTAAGATTCTATACTACATACTTTTCACATTAATGTAACCAAAATACATAACAAAAGCAACTTAAGGAAAAGTATTATTATTATTATTATATCAAAGATCAAGTCCATCATGGTGAAAGGCCATGGTGACTAGTGAATGAAGCAGATATGCTCACATCAAGTCTGATATCAGAAAAAAAGATGAATCACTCTCTGTCTCTGTCTCTCTGTCTCTCTCTGTCTCTCTCTGTCTCTCACTCTCTCTTTCTCTTTCTCTCTCTCTCTCTCTCTCTCTCTCTCTCTCTCTCTCTCTCTCTCTCTCTCTCTCCCCCTCCCTCTCTCCCTCACTCCCTCCTCCAATCTCTGGTTTTTCAAGACAAGGTTTCTCTGTGTTCTAGATGTCTGGAATTCTGGAATTCACTCTGTAGACCAGACTGGCAGCAAACTCAATAGAGATCCACCTGCCTCTGGCTCCCCAGTGCTAGGATTAAAGGTGTGTGCTACAACTGACCAACTGCTTTCTTCTTTTTATTTAGTCCAGGGCTCCAGCCCATGGGATGGTGGTACTACCCAATTGAGATTGGTCTTCCCTCCTCAGTTAACACACATCTTCACACACACACACACACACACACACACACACACACACACACACACACAGGTTCCTAAAGCTATGTCTCATACATTATTCTAAATCTCATGAGGCTAACAGGATTAACAACCACAGGTCCTATCTAGACAGAAATTTTGAAGTGGTGCTAGAAAATTCTCAGTCAAGGGCATCTGACATAAGAAATAAAGACAATGATATTGGGAAGTGGATTCACAAAACTATTGTCTACAATCTCACTTGCTGGGGGAAAGCCCCACACCATGGAACTTTACCCATTTCTGTGGAACTAGGATAACAATGACATCTCCTCCTTCCCTACCAAGGACAACAGGGGAGAGAAATTGTGTAAAACATAGCACAGCTTCCCAAAAGAATATGAGTGTACTGGTTATTTTTATTTATAACCTAGATTCACCTGGGAAGAGAATCTCTATGGGAGTTTTTCTGGATCAGGTTGGTTTCTAAGCATGTCTATGTAGGATTGTCTTAATCAAGCTAATTGATGTGAGAAGACCCATTCCACTATGGGTGGCACCATTCCCTAAACCTGGTGAGGCTGAAACGTATGAGTGGAGAAATTGAGATGAGCAGAAGCAAGAAGAAAGCACAGTTATATTTGCTCCTCTTTGCTCTTGACTTGGGGGTGTGATGTGATTAGCTGTTTAATGTGCCTGTCTTGATTTCCCTGAAAAGATGATCTATAACACTGAACTATAATCTGAAATCAATCCCTTTCTCACCTAAGTTACTTTTCGGTCAGGGGCATGTTATAACAAGAATAGCAAACCAGGACAGGGAGGGACTTGCATTGTGGTGCACAGGTGACATACCCATGCTTAAGTTTCTCAAGTCTAAGCTGCTCTTCGTGACTTGGACCTGGGTGGAGAAGTAAACGGGGTCATTTTCTACACACATGACATGGGGCACCATGGCTTCAAGTTATGAAGGGTTCTCTGAGAAACACTCAGGGAGCATATGTTTTCATTGCAATGTCATTCAAGTCTTCAAACCCCATCCATGACAAAAAGTGACTTGTCACCAAAAGCAAAGACTGGGGATGTGACGATTTGATTGAGTTCTGTTTCTGCATCAATGAAAGCAGAGAATTAGACACTGTCTAGCCGGTGAGTGGATTTAGAAATGCTCACAGCTGATATCTGCTTTCTCAGACATCAGGATTAGCAGATGGCTTCTGGGGTCTGCAGTTACATAGGTCAGCATCAGTGGAAGATACTCAGTAAGTGAGCAGGATGCCTCCCTTTTAAATCAAGGGGCTGGAGGGATGGCTCAGTGGTTAAGAGTGCCAACTGCTTTTCCAGAGGGCCTGGGTTCGATTCCCAGCACCCACATGGCAGCTCACAACTGTCTGTAAGATCTGACACCCTCACACAGACATACATGAGGGCAAAACACTAATGCTCATAAAATAAAAGTAAGTTTAAAATAAAGTTAATATGTGGACAAGACTAAGGTGAAGACTTTGACACCAGATGTTTTGTTATTTTTAATAAATAGAATATATGCATATGTGTATATTCTATTTATATATGTATGTGTTATATAAAAAAAACTAAGAAATATATTCTTTTAAATCCACTGATGCCCATGTACCTTCTGAGTGGCTTTTCGCCATGCAAGACACTGCTCTGAGCAGAAGATCTTTCAATTTAAAACCTCTACAGGGTCTAGAGGACACTGGTCATCAGCTGGATGTGTAGCCAGACCATAACTCACTACCCCAAGCCTGAAGACACCAGCTATAATTTTCAAACACTCATTAACACAGCATGTCTTTCATATACCTGAAAGATCTCAAGAGGTCATTCCTCAGTCCAGAGACAGTAAGCTTCTACTGCAGCCCCCCAACCTCCTCACCCCATACCATTTTCTTTCTAACACAGATGTCATGGCTTACCCTAGATTTAGTCTTACTCCCTAAGTCAGAACTGATTATTTGAGATCTTTCCACTTTGGACTCTATTCTGGAATACACCCTCAAAGAAGTCACCTTGACCGAATCTTTCATGTGGAAGCCACCTTCAAAGGCTTTTGATTTTTTTATGATATTTTTTGATGTGGGAAGAATAAGCCCACCTTGATACTTGCTGTGTGAATCTAATCCAAGTCCCCTGATATGAGGAAGATTTTCAACTTGACTCTCTCCTGGTCCAAATATGACAACAGGCAAGTGGTATGTAGGTGTTAGCTTCAACTGAGAAGACTGTTGAGTGGAGTATCAGGCCAAGGGAAACAAAGAGGTTGGTGCCATGAAGGAATGTCAACTTAAGTGACAGCTAGGCATAATGCACAGTGTAATGGCAGCCCAAACTGAATCTTTAATTGGCACACGCGTGAAGTGTGCAGCAATTTTCATATTTACAGGAATGGGAACATTGATGAGCAACCTGCTTAGAAACTAGAGGGTTATCTAAAATAAAAGTTGGTAGCATGCATCCTTAGCGGTGACTACTCAGGAAAGAGCAATGAAATCAATGGTCCTGCTCATCCCTGTGCAAATAAATGAGCAAGGAGGTGAGGATGACTTAAACCCTGACAACAAAGAACAGCTAGGAAATATGCAGGGGGCATATCTTTCTCAGTGTCCTGTATCCACTGACCACTTCCCTCAGCCAGAGTCCAGAAATGGCCACCCACTTGGAATGTCATCAAATACTTCCACAGAAAGAGAAAGGTAGAACTCCCACACCTAGTTCTCCTGTGCACATATAGAAGTGACAGGTCATGTGCACTTACTTTCTTTCAGCAGCAAAAGATATCTGAGCATGTCTGATCTCAGGGGGATGGGAAAACTCAACTTCATGGTGATGGGGAAAGTCAGGTTTACTGTGATGGATAAGAGGACTTCATACTGATGGGGAAACCTGATCTCATGGTGACTAAGAAGCCCATCTTCAGGATGATGGGGAAACCCAGCTTCAAGGTGATAAAGAAGTCTTGCTTTACAGGGATGGGAAACCCAAGCCAATTCTCTTCTCTGATGGCATTAGTGAGTGGCTGTAAAGGCCACTGCATGGTGCAGAGATCCAATATAATGACTTCATAGGGACAGACAGAGGCGAGTGTCCTACTATCAAAGTGAAAGATGCAACGAGAGTGTAAACCAGGCATGCAGTATGGGTAGAGGGTCTCAGAGGAGGCCATGCTTTTGTAAGATGTGACAGCTTATCAATGAGAAGCACTAACCTTTCCATCTCACCCTAGGACAGGATAAACAAGCCAAACAACCATTCAACCAGTGTCTGAGTACCTTCTATGAGAGGTCCTGCCCAGAGCCCAGTATACAATCCTCCTTGGCAGTTCCCTTGACAATGAGCACTAAAGCTGGTTTTTCTAGAATGAGCCTTGAGTGTGAGCCATCTAGTATAGAACTAATTTGGTGCCACACAGGAAAGGGTTCAGGGTATCTTCTTGTCACACTATAGATTTTCTGCTTGAAAACCTGCTTCAGACAAGTACTGGGAGTCCCTTAGACACTGCCGGAGTCAGAATAATTCATGAAAAGCCATTGAGCCTCATATACATGCTATCTGAAGCTGCATAATATACACACAAGCTCTTATTAAGGACCCCAGTTTTCAGCCCTGTGAGACAGAATCCAGTTATCATTATGCATCTCCAGGAACTCAGATAAAAATTAAATCAATTTGTTTATTTCCAGATTCTCTGACCAATTAACATTTCAAACAGGAAAGCACTCTACCCCCACTTTCACACACACACACACACACACACACACACACACACACACACACACCCTCATTCAAATAGAGATATTAAAAATACCAATCTCAGGAGGGTTTCAAAAATAAACTTAATTATCCAAAGGGCAGGAGACCGAGTGGGACTCCGCCGGTGCTGGTGCTGTGAGCTAGCATCAGGCCTTTGCAGTACCAGCTACTGCATTTGAAGAAGGTGACATTTCTTTGTAAATTCATTTGGAGCATCTGTGAATTTGTGGCCCTCTGTACATTGCCACTTTACTTTTAAAGCTTTTGTACTTATAAAATATTCCTTAAGAAGCGTTCTGGAATTCAGTATCTTAAGTTTTTATTCTATATGTTTTCCCCTATTTTTGATTAGCATATAGAATAGCATCATCCTTAAAACGTTGTCATACATGCTTAGTTTTGGCTGGTTGCTACCTATTGTGTTCCCCCATTCGGTGGTACCCTTTCACTTCTGGTTTTCCCCCCTGCCCTTTATACATTATGGGCTTTATTATCCTTTCCATCTGATAACACTTCAGGCCTCTTTTAACCCCTCCATAGACTCCTTTCCAGTTTCCTGGTCTCTGTCCACCTCACTCCCACATAAATAAAAAGAAACTGCTAGAATCTGCAAATGAGACAGGAGATGTAGTATCTGAGTTTCCAGATTTAAGCTGCCTGTGCCTTAGTTTCTTTTTATTTTCTTCTTTCCTTTCTCTTCCTCTATCCCTCTCTCTCTCCCTCCATCTGTCTGTCTCCCTCTACCCCCCACCCTGTTGCTGTGACAGAAGAAACAAAAAAAAAGGGTTTATTTTGGTTTATAGCTCCAGGTTAGACCACTCCATGGCGGGGTAGACACAGTGACAGGAGTGTGAAGTGGCAGGTAGTCACACTGCACCCGAGTCAAGAAGCAGTGATAGATAAATGCTAGAGCTTGGTTCATTGTCTCCATTTGTCTGTTTAGAATCCCAGCCCAGGGAGTAGGACTTCTGATCTCCATTAACCCAATCAACATAATCATTCACAATCTCAGAGGCAAACCTCTGATACTCTAGATAGTCCCTAGCAGGTATGCCTGGAGGCTGTCCCCTAGGTGATTCCAGATAGTGCCAAATTGATAATCAACACAATCACAGCCCAGCTTATAGAACACAGTGGATTTTATTAACTCATAGATGACTTGGGCTCTGAAAAAAAAATCAAAGGTTTGGACTAAATTCCCAGACATCTAGCCCAAATGTACCCACTTTGATTGGGTATAAAAGGCTGAGATTGAGTGTCTACTGAGTAGTCCAGGTCCTTGCTAGGCTCAGCTTCTGAACTATGGGCTAGAAAGTTGCTTTGGGACTGTCAGATCTTGATGATGTCATAAGATGGATGCAGGGTATATCCAATACTGGAAAGAAGGCTGTGTTCTACTAGCAAGCAGGCTTACTTCCCATGGAGATCAAATGCATTCTGTTCTGGTGGACAGCCAAGTGTAGAGAGCAGAGGATAACAGGGAGCTGGGAACAGACCTGAGTTATAGCATCGGATCTGGAGGCTCAAAGTGGATGACAGCTCCTATCTCATTAAAAAAAAAAAAAAAAAAAAAAAAAAAAAAAGGCCTGTTCCAGGCCAATCTGTGCTCACTAGCTCCCTATCCTAGGGCCATAACAC
Organism: Sigmodon hispidus; assembly: GCA_004025045.1. NCBI lineage: Eukaryota > Metazoa > Chordata > Mammalia > Rodentia > Cricetidae > Sigmodon > Sigmodon hispidus. Next base: position 123,868 of record PVIH01003493.1, read on the forward strand.
ACCTGAACTGGCTTTTCCAACGTGGAAAATGGTAACAACATGCCTGCCTGCCTGCCTGCCTACCTGCCTGCCTGCCTGCCTGCCTGCCTGCCTCTTGTGGGAGATCATACTGATCAACCTAGACTGTGTAAGTGTGAACTTCATCCCTGTTACCCCAGGCCCTTCTGTCACACCACACCTTCAGACACGTCTACAAGCCCTGCTCACATGACTCCTTGGTCCAACATGTTCTTAAACTCCTGCTCACTTGGATGAAACCTGTGGAGGTTCTTTGAAAATCAGCTTGGAAAAAAAATCCACTTGAGAAACCTACCCTTATTTTACTTTTCTTTTCCTAAATCATATAAATGTCCTTTGTACCCAAATAGGATACTGAGCCCAAGAATGCTCCCTTATCTCAATGTGTGTGTGTGTGTGTGTGTGTGTGTGTGTGTGTGTACAGGCATACACATATGATACACACATGTAAGTCAAAGGACCACTTAGTGTCACAGTCCTTACCTTCCACTTTGTAGGACAGAGTCTATTTGATGCGGCATTGTATGCTGACTAGGGGTCTGTGAGTTTCCAGGGACTCTCCTGTCTCTACTTCCTGTCTTGCTCTAGGAACACAGGGATTATGGATGCATGCTACTAGATCTGGCTACACACGGGTTCTGGGACTTTGACCTCAGGTCCTCATGTTTAGAATACACTTTAGGAACTGAGCCATTTATTTCCCTAGCCTTTGACTCCCCCTCATTCCCATCTCCTAGCTTCTATCAGAACATGTGCACAGGAGATACTCAGAAGACAAAACTAATGTCACACATTACTTCATTAATGGAGGGATACTTCAGTTTGGTCCTCATTAAACAGTACTGTTGCAGAGTATCTGTACACTGTGTGAAGAGGTGTTGCTGTGATTGGTGTACTACAAAGCTGAATGGCCAATAGCTAGCCAGAAGAGATTAGGTGGGATTTCCAGAGAGAGAAAGAAAGTGGAGGAAGAATCTAGGTACATAAGAGATGCTAGCAAGATGCAGAACAAGTCAGACATATTGCAAAGAAGAGAGATAACAGAACCACATGCAAAAACATAGATTAATAGAAGCAGGCTCACTTGAGTTATCAGCTTGGAAAAAGCCTAAGCTAAGGCCAATCTCTTCTAATTAATAATAAATCTCTATGTCATTATTTGTGGGTGGGGGTCCAAGAAAAGTCTGACTAGATGGCATGCTAAAATCACTAGGTAGCATTTTCCAGAATACTGTTTCAGCATACAATATTATCCTGTCCAACTGCTTCTGTGAGACCTCCAAGATCTAGTTCAGTGGCCCATAAGACACGGCTTTATGCCTTTCTTGTATTCATACTTGTTCCTTGGTCTTTTATGTATTTTTGATGCTCAGTGCTCTTGGTTTGGGGACATGTGCACCTGTGAGCAACTGTGAAGGTCTTTGGGCATCTTCTTTTATCCTTCTCCCTTTTATCCTCGACTCTCACTTCCTGGCGAGGCAACATGGGGACACATGAACTCTCCCCAAAGAACAAGACATTGCAGTTAACACACAAAGAAGGCAACACTGGAGAGATTTATTTTTCTGGTTGACATTTTAGGCTGAAGAATTTAAACTACCAAAAGGCTCTTCCTACACGGAACATCTAAAGGTTAGTAAAGTTGCCCTTTCTAGAAGGATCCACGTCCCATGGAAAAGGACAGCCTGAGTGAAAAAAAAAAAAAAAAGAGGATGTAGGCATGTGGGGAATAGAGGGCACATTGCAGATCCACAGCCTAGATCATGAACCCAGATATAGCACTTAGAATACTCAGCATGTGACAAGTGTAGTAGCCATCAGACAGTTGAGGACCCTGACACAGCCATACTGCTCTGCACTGGATAGATATGACCCCTGTGTTTGTGAGAACCCAAGATAGTGGGAACTGAGGCCAGGAAAAGCATCAACCCACTAACAGGATATGCTATGCCTCAACTAAGGGACACACACTGCAAACGCTTCAGAACCCTATGCGTTCTCCCCAAGTTGTCCCTAGGGTAATTGTCAGTGTGACTGTCACCTGGTTTTTTTTTAAGACATGAGGAGAAGTAGGGGGCAGGCCTAACATCAAAACTCTGATCAGCAGCCGCATTGACAGTAAGACCTAAATTTCCTTGCTTGGTTGGATTTCAAGAGATAAGTGGATAGCTCCTGATGGGTCATGGGATGAAAGTCCTATAAAAGACACACAGATTGCTGCAATATGGTCATAAGACCCAGGGGAAGTAATGAGCTAAAAAGAATGCAATGTGACAACTTAGAGCCTTCTAGCAAGATGATCACTGAAGCATCTGGGGTCAGGTCTTTGCTTTCTCCTCTTCCAGAATGGGATGGGGAAAAAAAAAAAGATGCAGCCTCCTTGGACAGCTAGCGTAAGCACTGTGGATGTAATTTTCGTTGATGATCTTGTTAGTGGATACCAGCAAAGTTTTCAAATTGGCTTCTGCATTTATCAGTGGCCATAATATTGATTTAGTAACTGATAGACTATTCCACACACACATGTATGCATATAGCTGGATCACAGGGACATATGAAATAGGCTTTCATATTAATATTCAATATATAATAGCCACAAGATGACGATTGTATGCCACCTTTTAGAGATGCAAGGACCCTCACATCTCCCACCCACTCTCTAGGCCTGTGTGCTGTGCAAGCCGGACCCCACTCTGGGACACAAATTTTCATTACATTAAGGATATTTCCAAGATCCTCTCTACAACCCCTAGATCATCCCCAAGGTCCTGTCTGCAAAGCCAAAACTGTTTTCAGAAGTAAGCCAAATGCCATTCACACATGTCTAAAATGGGTGATTGAAAATACTTAGCAATTAGATATTTCAATACAGAACAGCTGCACAGGCCTGCCCTGTGTGTGAATAATGCTGTAAAGTGGAGAATGGGGTGGGATAAACTTGCTCTCAGCCCGATATGAGTCAACACAAAAGGAAGCAAAGTTGGGTCAGGAGTCCATCCTGCACATGTCTCTGTGATGAAAATATCACTGTCCCTTAGGGTGTCCTCTATGAAGCAGCAAAGGGATTGTTTTTATTAAGCATCTGTCTGGAGTACACAACTCCTTTATAACTCAGGCAATGAAATACAAACAGCAACCATGCAGTGCATTGCCCTCCTCTAGAGAATTTCAGGGAAAGTGTGCAGGATCCCAGAGTGGCTGACTGTGTGGCTTAGTTTTAACTGTCAACTAGACATGACCTACAATCATCTAGAGATAACTGAGGAATGGTAGAGATCAGGTTGGCCTGTGGGTATGTGGTGGTACTGGAGGATTGGGGGCATATTTCTTGATGGTTTAATTGCATTGAGAAAAATTCTACTCTAAATTTGGGTGGTACAGTTTCAAAAGTTGGACCCTAAGAGAGAATAGCTGGACACAGGCAAGAAGCAAGCATCTCTGACTAGAGCAAGCCATCTCTCCTGTCCTCATACTATGAAATTTTGATATTATATAATCAAATAGGCCAAGAACTAGTAGTCCCACATTGCTAACAAATAAATATATTCTGGGTGACCAATTTTCAAATGTTATGTGATTAGTCTGGGGTAAAAGAATGAATCAAGCTGATAAACAGACTTTAGAGTTTAAATGACAATGACATTGATACCACCAGAACTGCATGACAATCTTTGATAATGCTAAAAGACTAAACATCGTGCTCTGAAATGCTATTATGTATCTCCCTGTGGTCTAGCTATATGTACGTGTGGGATATCCTATCAGTTAATAAATCAATTTTATGGCCCCAGATAAATGCAGAAGCCAATTTGAGAACTCAGCTGATCTGCTAAGCCAAACTTCAAGAAATGCTTAAAAATGTAAATAGTACCCTGATCCCTCAATTTCTCATTGTTCTAGAAAATATAGTTTTTAGCAAAAAATTATATCATTCATGTTTAATATGATAATAATGGTAATGACTACTTTTTAAAACTTCATAAAATTTTTAATGATTTTCTCAGTTTTGATTTCAATTGTAAACATAAGAAAGTAAGACTATACAAAAAATCTGGTTCCTTTTTTTATTATGAGAATTTAAATAAGCTTTTGAGAATAAAAGAAGTCATGGGACTAAAGAGATGACTTGCAAGCGTAGTGAACTGGGTTCAATTCCCAGCACCTCCACAACAGCTCACCACCATCTGTGATTCCAATTGCAGGGGATCTGATGTCATGTCCTTTTTTGACTTGTTTTGGCACTGCACATCATGCACAGACATACATGCAAGAAAAACACATAAAACAAAAATGAACAATAGAATAGAACAAAATGCACCAGAGAACCTAGTGTGAGAATGACTAGTTAGAACAGTCAGCCTCTCTTACTGTGTGGCTAGAGTGGGTGGCCAAGTGATAAACCTGTGACCACACAACACAACAATCACTAAGGAAGTTTCTTGAAACATTTGAAAAAGTAATTACTGCTTATTTCCTTTCATATAGGATTTCAATGAGATATCTACTGTATAAATGCAAGGGGAGACACAGGGCAAGCTCAGATTGGGACAGGCTACAGAGAAGCAGCTGAGTCCCCAGGCAGAATGTTTGGAATTCAGCTTGAAACACTAACCCCAGTCTCCTCATAGTCTCCCAGACTGCTCACAGTCCCCCAGTCTCCCCACAGGCCCCCCAATCTCCCCATAGGGCCCCCAGTCTCCCTCCACAGGCTCCCTAGTCTCTCCTCAAAGACCCTCAGTCTTTCCATAGCTCCCCAGCCTCCCCAAAGACCCCACAGTCTCCCTACAGGTCCAGCTCTGAAATGTCAGGTTCCATAAGGCTCATGACCTCATGCTGTTAGGGTGGTGTCCTGGTTTCCTTTCCAGTTGTCACGATGACAAATTGCCCTGACAGAAACAGCTTAAGGGAGACGGTTTCTCTTAGCATACAATTCCAGGGTACATTCCATCACTGTGGAGATGTCAAGGCAGGCACACGAAGCAGCCATTCAAATTCCATGCACAGTCAAGAGCAGAGAGAAATGAACATATGCAGGCCCAAGGCTCAGTTTTTCCTCTCACGCAATTCAGGGCCCAAACCGGGAAGATAGTGCTATCTGCTTTCAGTGGGTCTTCTCATTCCACTTTACACAGTCAAGACTCTCCTCCACAGACATGCCCATAGGCCAACCCGATCCAGACTGTCCCTCACTAAGACCCTTCCCAGGGGATCCTAAGTTACAACAAGTTGCCAGTCAAAACCAACCATGCCGGTCAGTGTATGGTTTCATGAAACTTAGCCTAAACATTAGCCTTGACTGAAATCCCTTCACTCTGCTGCCCACATAATGGAAAAATGAATCCACAGAAGACACATCCTCCATGACTTGACAGGTTCTACTTCATCGGGTAATTTCTTCTGGTCTCTTCTTGGGCATTATCTGTTTACCATGTTGACAACTGTCATGTGTGGCTAGATGAGGGTTGGGTCAATTGGTACAAATACTGGCTGATATTCTAGAAGAGCAGCACCCATATTGGTCACAGTCACTTACAATGCCAACTCCAGAGGATCTGCTGCTCTCTTCTGGCCTCTGGGGACATAGTACACATGAGGTGCACATATATAAAACACATAAATAAAATTAATCAAAATATTTTTAAAAAAAATTCTAAGTCAATCACTTTTCTTCCCTATGATGTCCCAACCAAAGAGCTGTGGAAAGGCATCTAATATTTTAGGATATTTTTTCTTTTCTTTTCTTTTGTTTTCTTTCTTTTTATTATGAACAAAGTCATATTTTCTATCCATGTATATCCTTATTCAAGGTCTCTTTCCCCTCCCACCCCCTCCAGTCACTCTCTCTTCTCCACATCTCCCCATCTCCTCCCCAGCATGGGCAAGAGGTCCCAAGGTCCCAATATTGCTCAGTTCTTAGGATATTTTTATGAGGCTTCTTTCAAGTATCTGAAGTATTAGTCAACAATGCAAATTCTTGTGTTTGATCATAATTTTATTATACTTTATTTCCTGCTTATATCTTTAATTTCTTGTAGTATATTTGAAAGAATCTGAATTTAAAAAAATATTTACTCATTTTTATGGCATGCACATGAATTTTTGTATGTTTGTGTACCACATGTGTACAGCACCCATGGAAGCCAGAAGCCAGAATCAAATCCTCTGAAACTGGAGTTACAGACAATTGTTAGCCACTATGTAGGTACTAGAAATTGAACTCAGGTCCTCTGTAAGTGCAGCCAGTACTCTTAACCACTGAACCATCATTCCAGTCTAGTTCATGTTTACTTTCATTATTTGGGTTAACAAAAATGCTGGTGGCATATACATGTATTTCACTACATTAGTCCCATGTCAGTGGATACCTGGGACAAGAGCCTTGAGACCCCATGCAAACATTAATACCACTTACCTTTTTAAAGCAATGGTGCTCTAACCCCAGTCATGGTAGGAATCACTTAGAGGTCTTGATGTGACAGAACAATGAGCCACTTCCAGATTTTTCCATTAGTAGGTAAAAATGGTATGGAGCATCGCCCTGTCTACTAAAAACCTCTGAGTCAGGGTCCACAGTTTGAGAATCACTACCTGAGAGACTTTTACTGTGGCCAGCTGTTAGTTGCTAAAACGTGTGTAATCGGAATGATTGGCATGATAAGAAGCTTTGGCATGAGGGGATGGAGAGAAGGCACTCCTAACTCCATACCCTGGCTGTCAGTCAAGAGTCCAAATGGATAATCTAGCTCCCAAATTAATTGAGCTCTTCTAACCCATGAGCTCAATTCATCTATCATGTAGCCATAGTGAAGGTGAACAGCACAATGGAGGGTTATGGGTAGAATCAAATTAGAGATTCAGTCTGGACATGTGGGAGTATTCTGTCACAGAGATATGAATCATCCAAGAATCATCCATCTTGTCTCCGCACTGAAGTTTAGCTATTATGCACATGCCAATGACTTGGGGGTTGAACCTGTTGTTTAACTATCCACATAGACCCTTGTAGGTGTTCGACATTATACAGAGTAGAAGATGCCAAAGAGATTGGGCGGTGGGGAGAGGGTGTATGAAAACCTCCCTCTGTATTATATGCAGAAGTAAAACAATTTTATAAAATTTAACTGTAGAAATTGTCAGTGCAGGTTCATTTGGGTCTTTTTAAATTTGCAAACAGAATAAGTCTGAAATGAAAGCAGAGCTCCAGTTCATGGCTGTAGCTCTTACGCCCATGAAATCAAACTAAGAGGACTTCATAAAGCCAACAGCCAGGAACCCATCCCTCCTTCTGAGAGACTGACTGCAGGATGTGAGCTAAGGACTGCCTACAATGGCTACAGTAGGTGGGAAATGGGGGCTATATCCTTGGCATGCTGACAAAGGGATATTGTTCCTTGTGGCCATAATTTTTAGTGATTGCTCACCATAGCCCATGTTTGGTGAACCACAGCCTCCTCACAAGTATCTACTGATCAGGGCTCAAAATTTTTTAAACATAGTTATTTAAACCCAGAAGCATCTAACCAGGACCCAGGAGCTGTTCTGGAGACTATGATCCCCAAAGGCCATGGTGGAGGTGGAATTCTAATATATGTTACTGCCAGCTAACAGTTAAGGAGCCCAACTTGCCTCATACCCCACTGACTAACCTCTGGGTCTTCTCTTCTTTCATTCCACACAGCCCTCTCCATTGAAATGTCCAAATCCAAATGGGGCTAAGCCCTTTTCTCTGTGAGTAAACAGTTTAAAATGGGTCTCCTCATTTCTAATTGCTGGTTGAAATACCATTCAGGATGCACTGAAAGGTGAGTAGACCCGAAGATCAACCAAACCTCAGGTTCAGTACTGGAGAATGACACAGACCACAGTCAGGAGTAAAAGGTATTGGCCGTAAGATTACAAGAGTAAAAACTTTGAAAGACACACAATGTGTACAATCAAAAAAACAACAATAATATAGTCTCTGGTGTTTCAGTTCTAAAAAGCTCTAGAAACACTCTCATAGGCTGATGGGAAAAGTTGCTGTTCCCCTGGCTGGTTTTCTCTTTCTTGTACTACACATTCTACACTGGTAACGTCTATGCACATGGATCTGCAAACCTTAGCTCAGAATCCCAAGAAAGGGGGATATAGAGACAGCTCAGTGGTACTGCTCTTTCAGAGGACCTGGGTTTGGGTGCCAGCATCCACATTTAGTTCACAAACATCTCTATCTTCTGTTCCAAGAAATGTGATGCCCTCTTCTGGACTCAATGAGCACAGCACACACAGTATACATACATATATGTAGACAAACACTTACACACATAAAATACAGGTTTTTTTTTTAAAAAAAAAATAATGTTTTTAACAATTCCAAGAAATTTCTCAAGCCATATGACCACAAATAAGCCATCTCTGAACATAGATAGCTGAGATTGGCTCATCAGCTTGAGACTGATCCTTAGAGCTGAGGAAGGAAATTGCTTTACCCACATATGATACCACTTAAAATTAAGTCAGAAATGAAGGTACCTCCACAGTGAACCAGGCAGTTCACTAATGGGAGCTAATGGGAGCTCAAGATTGATTTACAATTATGCCACACTGGTGAATACAGGATCCTATCTGAGCTTTGTGTAAGGGAGCTGTATTCTTTCCTGTCCCCAGAGAGGTATTGCTGGCTAGAATTTAATCTCGCTGTAGAGTGACCACTGGCCATCTATAAATACCAGTGATTATCTGCAAGTTACTCTTTCAGGATCTGATAAAACATGGATTTAAAGTTTGCATGAACAACACAAGGAGGTCGAGACCTGGGTGAAAGCAAGTGGCTGTGTGGGCTCTTGGTGATCGCTTTGAAAAATGATCATTGCCAAGGCTAGTGATGCTGCCTGATTCTGTGGGGAAGTCAATTAGAAACAACTTGACATTATTTTTAATCCTCTGCTCTATCAGGAAAGTGAAGAGAGACACAACCCATTATCTGATAAGACTATGGTACATAGAGATAGGTTGTTTTGTGTGTGTGTGTGTGTGTGTGTGTGTGTGTGTGTGTGTGTGTGTGTGTGTGTGCTGAGGCGCACATATTCGTGCATGTAGAGGCCAGAGTACAACTTTAGGTGTTCTTCCTCAGACAAGGTCTACCTTGTCTTTTGAGACAGGGTCTTTTGTTGGCCTGGAGCTTGCCAAGTGAACTAGTCTGCCCGGCCAGCATGCCCTAAGTAAGGACCCACCTATCTTTACCTCCTCAGTATTGGTTTTAGAAATGCATGGCACTGTGCTAAGATTTTGCATGCCTTCTGGGACTCAAAACTCAGGTCCTCATGCTTGTGGGGTAATCATTTTACTGACTCAGCTATCTCCCAAGCTTGAGTTTGGTTTTTAAATTTTTTATGTCCATGGGTGTTTTGCCTGCATGTATGTCTACACAGCACATATATTCCTGAAACCTGCAGAGGCCAGAAGAGCCTGTATAATTCTCTAGAATTGGAATTACAGAGAGTTGTAAACCTTCATGTGGGTATTGGGAACTGAACCCAGGTCCTCTGTAAGAGCAGTAAATGCTTCAAAAACTGAGAAATCTTTCTGACCCTCCTTATTTTTTTAAAGCATTCAAGATGAGGAAAAGCTAAGAATAAATATTATAACCAAGTATAGGCTTTAGCCAGTACAATCCCAGAGGTTAATCTTTGTTGCTGAGACCTCAGGCATATGTCCATGGGTCAAGACAACAGAGGAAGAAGCAGCAAGGAACACAGGCCACACATGGTGCTGAGGTCACCAAGAGTAAGACAGGTAACCAGGCCTGGACAGAGAAGAGCTGTCTCCTGGCTCCTGGCTCCTCAGATGCCTCGGAGTGAAATCAATACCGGCTAAGTGAGAACAACAGGACCAAAAATGCATAAAGCCTGCACTTTCTGCAGCCTCTTTGGCATAACTGACTTGCCATTCCATGTTATTCATATTAGAAACTCTGCCTCAAGAAAATGTATGCAGAGCATGACTCTGGAACTCAGAACATGGAATCCAGGAGATGGACTGCAATTGAAGGCAGGTGGGTATGTTTCAGTATCTGACAGGAAACAGGCCACTTTGAAGCAGAGTCAGCCATGGGTATATCAATGGGGGATCTGGTTCCAGGAGACTTCCCTTCCTCCACATACAAGTACCAAAATCTATCAAGTTCAAGTCTTATATTTGTAACAGAAGATGCATGGATCCTCCACTCCTACCCCATAGACATCATGGCATGTCTAGATGACTTATGACACCTTATAATTCTATGGTGGTATGATGTGTAAATTGCTGTTATTCCATATCAAATAATACAAAGAGAAAAGTCTGCATTTAGGTGGGAAAAATGTTTGAAAATGCCTGAAAACACAGAAAGCGACCCCACAGATACAGAGACCCAATTTATAATCACCCCCTAGATATTTGTGCTGGGACTCAGGGGGAAAGCAATTTAGTGTTGGTGAAATATTTTCTCTTTTAAATTAGCCCAGTGGAAAGTAAAATAAGATTGAGTCAAATTGATTTTTAAAAAGCAAATGTTTCTTGGCGCTCTTGCTTTTTTACACACGCTGCTTGAAAACAGGGTTATCTCAGCCAGCGGACGTATCGGATGTTGCAAAGACTTTATAAACACATTGGTAAAAGCAATTTCTTAGAATATTTATAATAGGCTATAAATACAAAAATGAATTAGTCTGGTGGGACCAGGATATGTAGAAGAGGGGCTGTGCAAACACAGTTCAGAGGTAGCCATGAGCCACGGAAATGCAGTGCCTGGTGATGTCCTAAGGTATCCCATTCCAGCAAGCTGGCCAGCTGTAACATTTGGGGTAATCCATGGTGCAGTGGAAAGCATGAAAGACACAGGGATAAGGACCAAACAGCACACAGTTCTAAAAGCCCCTGAGACTAAAGCTTCTGACACTTAACAGCATAGACAAGCAAGCTCTAATCATGACCCATCTTAGAAGAATGGGAGTTTGAGATTTTGTTGCCCAAGTAACAGTTACAAATATCTACCAAGAACTCTTGACTACTGAGTATCTGAGAGAAGATGACCAAGGAACTCTTTGGGGGATGGACTAGACATCTTCAGAGACTTCCAACTCTAAGCCTCAAGTTTGAATCCTCCACCAATGCTTTAAAAGTATAACTAGAGAAGCTGTGAGTGTGGCTCAGGTGTTAGAGTGTTTGCTTGGCATGTATAAAGTCCCGAGGCCCATCCTCATTCCCACAAACAGAACCTGGTGGTACTTGTCTGTAATCCTAGCACTCAGGAGGTAGGAACATGAAGAGTAGAAGTTCAAGGTCATCTTTGCCTATAAAGTTAATTTAGGCCAGCCTGGGCTACATGAAACCCTGTCCCCCAATAAAGGTATGACTGTGTATTATGCTTATTTGGAGTTTATAATTGTTATTCATATGCAGATTTTATTCAAATACTCACAATGAGTTTATTTGTAAAATTGCAAATAGCTCTGCTGAAAAGCATGTAAAGGATAGATGGCATGGTTTAAACAATGATAAATTACCAAGAAAAAGCATAGACAATTGACACACATAGCTACATAAATGAATCCCCAACTCCATTCCACAAAGAAGTGATGCACCCAAGAACATACATCATATGACATGCTCTATACAATGTTGCAGAGGCTGAGGTGGTGGCACACACCTGTAACCCCAGGACTTCATGGGGAAGGATGCTGAGGAAGGAGGGTTGTTAAGAGTGAGGGACCAGAGTAGGAATGCAAATAGACCCTGTCACAAATCAATAATAACAGCAGTCACCAAAAAAAACATTGTACTGGCTGGTTTTGTGTAAACGTGACCAAAGCTAGAGTCATCACAGAGGAAGGATCTTCGGTTGAGGAAATGTCTCCATGAGATGCAGCTGTAAGACATTTTCTCAGTGATCAATGGGGGAGGGCCCAGCCCATGGTGGACGGTGCCATCCCCCAGGCTGGTGATCCTGGGTTCTATGAGGAAACAGGCTGAACAAGCCATGAAGAACAAGCCAGTAAGCAGCACCCCTCCATAGCCACTGCATCAGCTTCTGTGTCCTGAGTTTCTTCTATTGATGATGAACAGCAATATGGAGTATAAGCCAAATAAACCTTTTTTTCCACAAATTGCTTTTTGGTAATGGTATTTCATTGCAGCAATAGAAACTCTAAGTAAGACAGACATGTTTTTTTTTTTTTTTTAAAAAAAAAAAAATCCATTCTGTGATTTTAAAAAGAACAATTACATTGTGGAATAGAAGGTAGAACGATTGTAGGCTGAAATGGTGTCCCCTGGACATGGCAGGGACCACTCTACTTATGAAGTCACAGCAGTTATGGTTGCCTGTACAAAGATCAGGCCATTTCATTCCAGCATGGAGTGGTGAGGGGTTCGTGAGCCCCATCTGTAACTGAGGAGTCATGGAGGCTTGATGGTCTAATGGAAGGAGACTCACTTTTCTTTAAGCATGTGAACCCTGGTAGGTCAACCACACTCCAATGGATAGATAAGCCCACACCCAAAAGTACATGGACATCACTAATTGTATGTTATAAGTTATTTTTTAAAGATTTATTTATTATGTATACAGTATGCAGAAGAGGGCACCAGATGTCATCATAGATGGTTGTGAGACACCATGTGGCTGCTGGGAATTGAACTCAGGACCTCTGGAAGAACAGTCAGCACTCTTAACCTCTGAGCCATCTCTCCAGACCATGAGTTATTTTTTAAAAAGAGGACAAGAAGTTAGGAGGGGTAGGAGATAGGGGTGGATCTGGAAAGATTTAGGAGGATGAGTTGGGGTAAATATGATCAAAATACATTGTATGTATATATGAAATTCTCAAAGAATTAATAATAGAATTAATATTAACTTAAAAAGAACAATGATTTCCTTGGTGGCAGTCAAAAGCATAGAAATTGATTGGGAAGGGATATAAAGGGACCTCATGGGGCTATGCAATGATCTGCCTTCAGATTTAAGGTTTCTGCATTCCATTCCATGGCCATCTTACCTTGGGAGCTACAGAAAAGGACTGAAGTCTAGTTAATGAGATGCACATTGCAGGCTTTGCCTCAAGTGCACTTCCATTTGCAGGTTACTTTGAAGTACATGAGAAATAAACTGGATTAATAGATGCACAGAACAGAGACTCGATTGCCACATGATATAGATGTGAGTGGAATGTTCAGTGTGGAAGCCAGCACTGGGCTGTGTGAGCCAAGAACATAATTTGATCAGCACGACTGACTGCCTGACCAAAGTTCTTATAAGAAAATACAGAGGGAGGGCTGGTGATATGGCTCAGCAGGTAATGGAGCTTGCTGCTAAGTCTAACAACTCTAGTTCAAACTCCAGAACTCACAGAGAGAGAACACACACACACACACACACACACACACACACACACACAGGTGGGGCAGAGGGAGGAGTGAATGTAAAAATATTTTTAAGTAAGTAAGTTTAATATTGAGGGAGTCGAGATGTAGCCCAGTGGTAGAATATTTGCCATATGTATGGCTTTGGGCTTCATCACCAGCACTAAGAAATTGAATTTCTGAATTGGAAAAACATATAAGGACTCTCTCCATTAAGAAATACAGTTGTTGGGGTACCCAAACACCCAAATTAAAAAAAAAAACACCTAATGAAATTCAAACATCACATAGGCCATGATTTGAATTTCCATTTTCCATAGAGGTAAGCCAGGGGACACAAATGAAATCAGCAACTGTGTGCAGAACTGAGGGTACTTTAAAAGGGTTTTGAGCCCATCTCATCATCCTGACCTGCAGTGGCCAGGGACAGAGGGTCATATGTCACACCCATCATCCTGTCTTGAAGTGGTCAGGGACAGAAGATCTGCTATTAGATGTGGCATTCCATGAGGCACAGGAGAACCAAAGGGAAACCCCACCATGACCCAATCTGAGGTCTTCCTCCTCCCTAAGGGATCTCATAGAACAAACAAAATAAAGGGGAGAGAATTCCATAAGGCTGTGTATATAAAAACATTTAAATCAGTCCCTCAAACATCTTTTTGCCAGCCCATCTTCCATGCGGATTTGGGGGACTGAAACTCTGATCTATACACTTGAGTGACAGGCGCTGAATCATTTCCCCAGCCCCTAGGGTGGTTTGAAGTCATCCTCTCTGATCAATAGTTTGTTCAACAACTATAGAAAGTTAGGAAACAGAGAGTTGGTTTCCAACCCTTTAGGGAACAGAGAGGGGATGAGAAGATCTAATAAATGAGTGACAGCACAAAGATAGTTCTAGAATGGTACAGTGATCATCTCTTGATGGATGTGGGCATTAGAGACCTGTGCATCTGCAGAATCTCAACAACTACATACAAAAAAGCCTGCTGTGTGTTTTCTGTTTTAGGATTCACTCCACCTATAACAACAACAGTTGGGGCTGTAACAAGCATACATCCTTGCAAGCGCTGAAGCCTGTGACTTCTACAGCATTCACACTACAGCAGAGACAGAATTAGACACCAGGTGACAAAGAAAATAAAAAGGACAGCAGGCTGGAGAAGAAATATCAGGGTGTGAGATGGCCTCAGAGAGAACAGGATGCTGGGGTCTCATGTTGACTGCACATATATGTCATTGCACATTGTCCCACAGCCACAGGTCAAAAGGTCACCAGAGTCTCCAAGGTTACAAACAAGGCTTGTCTGTAACCACCTAACATACCATTTTGAGTTTTTTTTATTTAAAAGTTTAATTACAGCTTATTGAGGATGGGGCAGATGTTACGCACATGCCACAGTTGGTGTATAAGGTCAAAGGATAACTTAGCAGTTGGTTCTCTTGCAGTCATAGGTTCTGGGGATTGAACCCAGGTCCTCAGGTTTGATAGCAAGTGCCTTTACCTGCTCATCCACATCACCAGCCCCAGCTCTATTCTGACTCCTATTCCCTGAGGCAGTTTGTGTTTCTAGCTGGTTATGAACATGAATTTTAATAAGTTTTGCTCTTGTCTCTGTTGATTTTTTTTTCCCACTTAGTAATGGAGTTCGATGTAGACCAGCTGACTTACAATGACTCCTGGTCCCAAGTACACTCTCTGCTCTTGTGTAATCTTAAAGGACCCCCTCCCAGAGGCCCATGTGCTAAAGCTTCATTCCCACCCTAGTCTCACGTTTATTGTTGCTTCACAAACATCCCCCCCAAAAAATAGCAACATAGGGTTTAACTCCAGGCTACAGTCCATGGTAGTGGGGAAGTCAAGCCGTCAGTTGCATCATGCCCATAGTTAAGAAGCAGAGAGAAATGACTGAATCTCTGTTGCCTGCTCACTTTTGTGTGGCTTTCTCCTGTTCTAGAGATTTCAGGACCCCTTATCTAGAGAATGGTGAATGGTGCCTTCCCGTA
This sequence comes from Sigmodon hispidus, assembly GCA_004025045.1. NCBI lineage: Eukaryota > Metazoa > Chordata > Mammalia > Rodentia > Cricetidae > Sigmodon > Sigmodon hispidus. The sequence goes on from PVIH01003493.1 coordinate 139,273, forward strand.
GGATGGTCCTTAAAAGACAAATCTGTTTAAAAAAATTCCTCAATTTGGACTGTTTTCTCCAATGACTGATTCTAGGTTGGAGCAAACTGACACTTAAAATTATCACAGCCCCAGGTAGGAGGGGGGGACAAGTGGGAAGGAAGTTAAGTCATTGGGGTGTGCCCTTGAACATGATGTTTGGATCAAGGTCCCTCCTCCCATTCTTTGCTACATACATGCCATGATTCTGCCTCCATCCAGACCCAAAGGAATAGGGCCAAGCAGCTATAGAGTAAGAACTTTGAAGCTATTGGCTAAAAGAAACCTTCTGTTCTTTTTAGTTGATTATATCAGGTGTTTTGTCATAGTCACAGAAATCCAATTCACATCATTTTCTTGACACTTATTCCATCAAGAAAACTCAGTTTGTGGCCAGAGAGACAGTTCAGTCATTCAAGGCTAGGCCTCATAAACAAAACATCAAGAAAATGAAGTTGTTCCCCATTTGACATGGCTATGAGGTTTTATCATTGGGACAGGTAGGTATCACTTGACTCCTGATTCTAGGATTAAACACATGGTTTGCTTTGGCCAGTAAGATAATGACCAAACATGAGCCCAAGCCCTAAGTTATGACTGGACTTTCTCTCTATACCTCAACTATCCATTTACAACATTTCTTGACTGATCTAATGAGCCATGGAGGACGGGTTGGTGGGACAAGACCAGGAATGTTAATTCTTGTTATTGTGGCAAAATACCTGCAAAATTGACTTTAGTGGGAATGGTTATTGTGGTACATAGTTTGAAGATAAAGTCCATCATGTGGGGAAGGCATGACAGATGAAATATGAAGCAGTTGGTCCTCTGGCATCTACAGCCAGGAAGCACAGAGAGATGGATGTTGGTACTTAGCTTGCTTTCTTCTTTCTACCCAGTCCAGGACCCCAGCCCATGGACTAGATATTGAGAGTAAGACTTCCTATTACAACTAACCCAATCTAGATATAATTCCCCAACAGATATTCTCAGAGGCATGTTTCCTACATCATTCTAGATGCCTCCAAAGTGACAGTCAAGATATCTATCACACTAGGCTCACTGGCACTTGACTTCACCCTGTGTGCTAGGACCTTACATGGTTCCCAGTGACAGACATCACCTCAAACGCTGAGATGTTCCAGAGGGGTATGAGAGAGAGCATAGGATGACTTCTCCAGATACCCAGTCATGCATACTGTGCAGTTCATATGAACAAAAAGAGTAGCTGGCAATTGGCACATAAGCCATCCTAGGAGTGTCTTTGTGATCTGGTAACAAGCCCATGTGGTACAAACAGAGCCACTCAGGGGGGCTGTACCTATTTCAACTCATAGAAACCCTGGGAAGTCCACTGAAATATCACAAGGCTCCTTTCTTCAAGGACAAACAAAGGAAGAAACAGTGACACTGACTACAGATTTGAGGGTTGGGTAAATGGCCACCAGTACAATGATTGTAACAAAGTTGGCATAGACAGCAGCTCAAAAAATAGTCACCTAATCACTATGACTATTATGAACTGTTATGAAACAGGAAGCTGAGTGTTGTGAACATGCTACACAAACAAAATCATCAGAGTAAATAAATAAATGGTATTCAGTTTCATGGTGTGTAGTATCCAAGTTATTACCATTACTTTTTCTCTTTTTTAATTAATTGGGAATTCTGTATGATGTGTTTTAATCATGTTTACCCAACCACTCCCACTGCTATAATAAAAACCATGACTAGAAAAAAACTTAGGGAGGGAAGGGTTTATTTGGCTGATGTGGTCTGACCAGAATCCATTACTGAGGGAAGTCAGGGCAGGAACCTGGAGGCAGGAACTGGAGCGGAGGCCATGGAGGAACGCTGCTTACTGGCTTGCTCCCTCTGACCTGCTCAGCCTATGTTCTTATAAATCCCAGGATGACCTGCTCAGAGATGGCACCACCCACAGTAGGCTGTGCCCTCTTACATCAATCAGTCATCAAAAAAAAATGCTTCACACATCTAACTACAGGGTAATCTCATGTAGGCATTTTCTCAGTTGAGAGGTCATCTGAAAGAAGTAGTTAGCACACCACCCAGCTTTCTGCCCTCTTCTTAAAAAGCCCATTGAATTAAGTTTGTCCTGACCTTTTACACTAGCATGTGTGGTCTTCCATTGGAAAAGGGTTGACCTACCAGCGGCCATGCTCTTAAAGAAAACTGATTCTTCCTCCTTCCAAGGGCCAGCGGTGGGATTTCCCAACCCTCCTCTCAAGGTTCAGGAATTATCTCAGAAGAAGGGGTGAAAAATTATAAGAGCCATAGTTGGTGGTTGATATCGTGGAACAGTGTTTTGTGGACACAAGAGAGACTAGGCACATATGAACTCATGGTGGTTGTAACACTATCTATAAGAACTGCACAATTCAAGCTAGACAAAATATTACCAGCACTTTTTAACAAAAGTCATGGGCACACTAGAAGGGTGGGCCAGCTGTACCTCTCCCTCTACCACATGGCTCCTCATGTTTATGGGGATGGAGTTTTACAAAGACTGGAAGGAATATTTACTACCATTGGCTCATTTTAGAATAACTCACAATTGCAAAAAAAAGTAAATGAAAAAGCAAATCTCCTCAAATCAGCATTTTTCTAGATATTTGGAAAGGGATCCATGCACAGCCAGCAATGGAGGTGCTACCATTCTGCATACCTTGGCCCATGTCCCTGTGTGTTATTAGATGTAACTGACCCATTCCTCTGATTACAGATACATTAGCAGCTGACTCCAGCAATTCTTTGAATGCAAAAGTGGCTGCTGAACTGTGTGATTTGCTGACATGAACTTCTAAGCTAAACCCTTTAAATGATTTCTTTAGTTTTCATTGTATACTAAATGTCCCCAGAATTATTAACATCAGCTTCTAATTGAGACTATAACCATGCTCTTTTTTTTCAGTGGGGAGTTGACAGATAGAATAGAGGAATAAATACAGATATTGTCATTTATCCACACAGACTATAAAATACAATACATTTCTGGTCAAAATTCCATTGGTATTTGTGTGGGGGAGGGGAAAGCCTATCATTATAATTAAGGACTTTCAAATTTTTTATCATTAATTAGCTTAGTTGTGTGCAGTTATATGTACCTAAGTATATATGAGTGTACCATGTATATACAAGTGCCCATGAAGTCTAGGAGAGGGCATCAGATCCTCTGGAAGTAGAGTTACAGGTAGTAAGGTACCATGTGGGTGCTGGGTGAATGTCCTATCATTGTTCCCCAGTAGACAGAGAAGTGTGTTGCCTCTCCATACAAAGGCATTGGTTCCACTCCCACCAATAGCCTTGTACAATTCAGGATGAAGCATCTGCTGGAGGGAGATTGCTAGGGACCAGCACTTCTTAATACCTAGATTATCCCTGTACTTTTCGATCAAATATATAATTTTCTGAACCTCATTGGCTTTTGTCTTAAAAAAAAAAAAAAAAAAAAAAAAAAAAAAAAAAAAAAAAAAAAAAAAAAAAAAAAAAAAAAAAAAAAAACCTTTTATTTATTTGCCTTGGTGTTTGCCTGGAACTGGGAACTGGAACTACAGACAGTTGTGAGCTGCCATGTGGGTGCTGGGAATTGAACCTCGGTCCTCTGGAAGAGCAGTCAGTGCTCTCAACCAGTCAGCCATCTCTCCAGCCCCGGCTTTAGTCTTTTTAAAGACAGAATTAGACGGCACTCCATTTTAAGGTTTTTTTTAAGAAATATTTGTCTTATTTTAATGATACAACATGGATGTATCTATGTTGGGTTATGTACCTGTGAATGTACTGCCCATGGATGCCATAGGGGGGTGCATATCCCTTGAAGCTAGAATTCCAGATAGCTGTGAGCTGCCACGTGGGTGCTAAGATCTTAACCTGAGTCCTTTCAAAAAGCAGGAAGTACTCTTAATTGTTTAGCATCTCTCCAACCCACCACATCCCAGCTTAGGGCTTTGTTACATGTGCATGTTCACCTGTGTTGCATATTTAAGTCCCTCAACTCTACTGGACCAAGAGAAACCTTTTTACTTTCCTTCATCTCTCTGTAAATTGCTTTCTTTAATAATCTACTAATACATTGTTGATTTTACTTTTTTCTTCCTTTTTTCCACCTCAAGCCCCTTCCACAGAGTTTATGTCTTGTTCCTAACGAGGTATCTGGGATAAAATGCACTTTTGTGGGTTCCATGCCGTCTCTGAGTCTGGGATGAGCACTCCCTGAGCCACACCACAGTGTCTCTTGGACACAGGGTCAGCATGACCTGGCCTGAAAAAGCTTCATGGATGCAGACTGTCTCCACATACTTGCTTCCATGAAGTCCCTTTGGATGCAGCCGCCATGCAAGATCTCTCTTCCTACCAATTACCCATCATTTCTGCCAGTACACTGCTAAGCTGCAAATCCCTGCAGTTGCTATTTCACTCTCTGCCCTTCTTTCTCATAAATCTGGTGAGAGTCTGGCAGCCTGTCCAGAGCCTAGGATAACGAAGTCCTTTCCCATCCTTCTTCCCTCACTGTGCGGGTGACAGGTAAAGAGTAGATCACTCAGGATGAAGTTTCAGCTGTTAGAGCAGAGACAAAAAATAATAGTGGCTTAAATAAGACAGCAGTTTACTTTTCTGGAGGCTGCTGAGATGCTCACAGGTAAGTACATTTACTTTTCTATGGTTACTGCTTTGTACTCATAATACCCTCAAGGTCCAGGATGGCTCATTTCCAAACACATGAGCTACAGAGTACAGAGGATGAAAAGTAGAGGGTCCTGGACCATTTTTCTAGCCAGTACGGGTCCTATATCCCCAGGTTCTGCTGATCTGCATTTTAGATGGATCAAAATGTAAAGGGGAAATCCACGGAGACTCCCATATGAAAGAAAGCTGAGGGACCTCTCCTACCTATTCCCCAAAAAGGAGAAAATTCTCATATTTAAAGCCTTTCATTGCAGGATAATGCAGCAGTTGTAAGCAATCAGATAATATATGTCTCACCTCCTTCCCTAGCTATAAGCACCCATTAGGCAGAGATATGTCCCTATGTGCAAGAAAGAACATAGACAAGAGACTATATTTTGGGGGAGGCATAAACTAGAAAAGTATACCCTAGTTGGGGGGCTGGTTAAAGAAATCATGGTGCATTTGCCCCCATATAACACTATAAACCTACTATAAAAACAAAACAAACAAATAAAAAAACCTTGCCTATTCTGATAAGGAACACCACTGAATGTGAAATGTCCCACACAGGCTCGTGTGTTTGAACACTTGGTCCCCAGCTGGTGGGGCTGTTTTGAAAGCTGTAGAACCATTAGCAAATATAGCCTTGATAGAAACAGGCTTCTCAGGGTGGACCTTAAGATTTGACAGCTTGTATCCACTTTGCATCTGCTCTCTCTGCTTCCTGCCTGTGATGCAATGTGACCAGTCACCTTGCATGCCTTCCCCACCACGATGGGCCATTCACATCCCTTCTTAAAAGAGAGGCTTGGAAGAAGCAGCGGGAGTGACCCCCGGATGGACCAAACCCGTGCATCGCATCCCCGTGTTCAGTTTCGATGCCCCTCGCCACTGCCATGTCCTAAAGAAAGGCTGAGGGGATAGTAAAGGAGATAAAGCCAAGGTGAAGGATGAGCCACAGAGAAGATCTGCAAGGTTGTCTGCTAAACCTGCTCCTCCAAAGCCAGAGCCCAAGCCTAAAAAGGCCCCTGCAAAGAAGGGGGAGAAGGTACCCAAGGGGAAGAATGGGAAGGCTGATGCCGGTAAGGATGTAAATAATCCTGCAGAAAATGGAGATGCCAAAAAGACTAGGCACAACATGCCTTGTGTGGGAAAACTCTAAATTCATTTTTATATCTTCCTCCCCTGTACCATCAGCATAGACTTAACTCCCTTAAAACCAGAGACATGTTGGAACCTGACGCCCAGAATTAGTTTTGCTGGTCTGTTGGGCAGCCAAATCTGGACTTTGCAGTGACATCATTGAGTATCCTCAAAAGAGCAGTGGTTCCTTTTATAAAGGATTGTGGATCTTCAGACTGATAATTCTGCTGTTTTCATTTTATTTCCTGAAAGTCAAGGTCAATGTGAAATGTCAGCCCTCACTCTAAGCTCTCCTCCTTCTCAAAGCATCGAATGAAGACTCATTGGGTCTTATAGCAGCTTTCTGATGTTGGTAGTCTACACGAGAATGGAGTTTGCAAGTTCTTGTACACTGTTATGATTGTCTGCCCATGTCCTGCCTGAAAAACCATGGTGGTTTATAGAAAGTATCTTTAATAAAGCTGGATATCATTAAAGAGAGAGAGAGGGGGGCTGGAGAGATGGCTCAGCGGTTAAGAGCACTGACTACTCTTCCAGAGGACCTGAGTTCAATTCCCAGCAACCGCATGGCAGCTAACAACTGTCTGTAGTTCCAGTTCCAGGCAAACACCAAGGCAAATAAATAAATACAGGTTTTTAGAGAGAGAGAGAGAGAGAGAGAGAGAGAGAGAGAGAGAGAGAGAGAGAGAAAGAGAGGGAGGGAGAGGAAGAGGGAGAGGGAGAGAGATGCAATAGATCGTTTCTCCCTTAAGTTGCTTCAGCCAGGTCACAGCACTAACAGACACAAAGCAAGATAGCAAACTGATCACTGAGTGCCACCTTAACATGTGTGAAGACGGGAAGACCATCTTGGTCTGGCATTAGTGACAAATCTGAACAGATGTCCTACTTTGTTTTTCTGTTGTTGTGATAAACACCATGACCAAAAACAACTTGCAAAGGAAAGGGTTTGTTTCAGCATACACTTCCAGGTCATAGTTCATCTTTAAGGGAAGCCAAGGAAGGAATGCAAGTCAAAACCATGAAGCAGAAATCATGGAGAAACAATGCTTACTAGCTGGCTTACTTCATCTTGCTCATTTTCAGTTAACTTTTAAAAAAAATTATTTTAATTTTGTATGTACAAGTATTTTACCTGCATGCCTGTCTGTGTGCCCCATGTGTGCACATACACAGAAGTCAAAAGAAGCCCTTGGAATGGAGGTTCCAGATGACTGTGATCTTGTATATGGATTCTGGGAACTGAACCCAGGTCCTCCACAAGAGCAACAAGTGCTCTTAAACACTGACCTATCTATCCTTCTAGTCCCATAAACTGGCTTTCTCTTTTTTTTTTTTTTTGCACTGAGTATCACAAAAGTTTATTTAGCAAAAAAGGTTTCATATGAAAATGTACATGAGCCCAGTCAACAGTCCTTTGGGGAAGGATGTGAACTCCTCTGCTGAACAGACACTGTTTAGACTCTTTCCAAGGCTTCTAACATGATGATGCTGTTTCCCCGGATGACCACCATGTGGATGTTATTTTGTTGCCCACTTGTTGCCATCTCCACACATTCATCAATCACAAGATTCATAAAGGGATCAAAGCCTCATAGTATTCCTTGTACATGTCTGCCACCATTTAACTTCAACGATAACTTCTTGTCCATAAATTTCTTCAGTTCGGGCGGGTGGGCCTTGCTCATGGCGACTCTGGAGCGGGCTCGATGGGAAGGAGCGGGCGGCCACGCAAAAGCATGCTCGCAGGTGCTGATGTTTGACATCACTCCTGGCTTTCTTATCTAATTCAGGAACCCTTGCCCTGGGGCAGCATGGACCAGAATGGACTGGGTCTTCCCACTGTGATCAACAAACAATTAAAACAATTTCCCATAGATATGATCACAGGCCAATCTAATCTGGGTCCTTCAGTTGAGACTCAGGTGACTCTTGGTTGTGTCTAGTTGACAATGAAACTAACCAGGATAATAGATAAATGGAAAAAGCAACAGAACTGATTAAATCCCAAAGAGGTTTATAGCCATAAAGACATCTTGAGTTCCTTTTGGGTTTAGATCTTCTCAAAGTCAAAGAACATATTGTATACAGCTACAACCAAGAGATCTACTGTGTAGACACCAAGGACGGTAGACAAAGAAGGTCTCATCTGGCTTCACAAACTATAGCTATTAAAATCCTAGGTGAATTTTTCTTTGTGCTAAAGGAAACCTCATTAATGCATGCAAAACTACATCAACTCAAGGAAATAAAGTCTGAAGAAGACTGTGAGACCCCAGACATTTTTTTTAATTCTATGACTGAGAAAGAAGTAAAACTGATCCAATTCAGGTTTCCTATACTATATCAATGGGATAGATGAGAGTTAAAATGCTTTGAAGCTGGTAAGGGTTTGGGGCTGATATTTAATGTACTGGAAAATGGGTGGGAAACAGATGGACAGGAAGATATAGAAAATGAGTTTCCTAGTTTAGTTTTTTGCTGTGGTGAGAAAACACTGATCAAAACCAACTTGGGAGAAAATGGCTTATTTGGCTTATACCTCTGAGTCATAGTCCATTACAGGGGGAAGCCGGGGCCACAAACCGAGGCAGGAACCTGGAGACAAGAATCGAAGCAGAGGCCATGAAACAACACTGTTTACTGGCTTGCTTTTCATAGCTTGCTCTGTCTGCTTTCTTATATAACCTAGGAGCACATGCTCTACCAACAGTTGGCTAGACCTTCCTGCATCTCTAATTAAGAAAATGTTCCACAGACATGTTCATAGGCCAATAAGACAGAGGCAATTCCTCACTGAGCTGTCCTCTTCCCAGATGACTGTAGTTTGTGTTGAGCTGGCAAGAAGTAGCCAGCACAATGAGACAGAAAGAACAAAGCTGGCAACAAATGTCAAACACTGATGCTTTGGGGAGATGTGTTTATTACTTTGATCATTGCTAGGACCAAAATACCTGAAGAAGAAGCTTCAGGATGGAGAGAGTTTAAATTGGCTCTTGATTTCACCATATGCACTGTCATGGTAGGCAAATGAATGGTGCAATGGGCAACTCTCCTTCTCACTTCTCGATGGAGCTGGGAGCTGGGAACTGAGAAGTGTGGCAAGTTTACTTTCTCCATCATTTATCCCAGTACTTTGGCCTATAGAATGCTGCCATCCACATTCAAAGTAGGTTTTCCCACCTCAACTAGACCTCACTGGAAACACCACCTAGCCAAGCCAACAGGCATGGCTCCCTGGTGATTTGATTTCAGTTCATAATGAAGATTAACTATTTTTTTAAATTATGTATATGGTGTGTCTCTGTTATCTGCATAAGTGTCTGTAAACACAATTCCTTCCCCTTTGGAGAAGTCTGGGTGACTTCAATTGCAATTCACCATTTTTCCTGTTTCCTTCATCTTCATTGGCATCACCACAGAGTTTAGCAATCTTATGTTACATATAATTTAGCATCGGGCTAAGGTAAGTCTTCAGAGGTCCCACCTGGGCAGATTTCCAAGGCATTCTAAAGCCAATGCAGGCTTGACAGTGGACTTTGTTGGTTCATGGTCAGGCCAGAAATATGTGAACATATGGTACACTGACTCAGGAAACACATGAGGGACAGAAAAATAAGTTCAGCCAACAATACCCAGCCCTGCTGGCTCCTTCTCTCAGCATTCAGAATGGAGTTTAACAGCTGATTCAGCTTAGCAAGCCCATCAGCCATGTGGCCTCATTTAAGACAATGATCTGCCCCTCTGTGGTTTGCACATTTAAATTAGTCCAGAGATTTTCTTGACAGTTATCACACTCCTGTTCGGTGAAGAGAACGTCATTACTGTCATATCAAAGCCTGGAAATTACTGTGCTGTTTTTATAACCATCAGGAAAAGTGATTATCAAGAAGCCCTCAGCCAGGCACAGGGAGTCACCTTTAGCTTCTACTGAATCAATATGAAAGAGGGGGTTGCTGAGATGGCTTCACGGGTGTCTGAGCCACTTTACACTGTGCCATGATAAATACATGACCAAAGCAACTGTTCCAGGCTGCTTTGCTATTGGCTCAATAAACACCCTGATCAAAAAGCAAATAAGTTTATTGCAACTTAGACCTCTGTCTAGCTCACAGCCCATCATGTAGGAAAATCACAACATAGTCTTGAGGCAGGAACCATGGAGGAACGCTGGCTTGCTGGCTTGCTAGCTTGCTCAAAGGTTCCTGCTTAGTGAGCCTGCTTATACAGTCTGAGACTGTATGTCTAGGATGGTACCAACTCCAGTGGGCTGAGCCCTCCTTCATCACTTACAATCAAGAAAATGACCCACGGACCAACCTGAAAGAGGCAATATTCCAATTAGGGCTCCCTCTTCCCATGGGACCCTCCTTTGTATGAAGTTGACTAGAAAACATAACCAGGGAAGCAACTTAAGAGATGCAGGATGTATTCCAGCTTACTGTTTGAAGGGATACAGTCCATCCTGCCTGCCCAGGAAGGCATGACAGTAGATGTATCAGCACCAAGCAGTCAGGACGCAGAGGAAACAGGAAGTGATCAAACTTGAAGTTCTCCCTCTGTGATGTACTTCCTCCAGCAAGGCCCCGCCTCCTAAAGAGTCTACAGCCTTCCTCAGTAGCACTACCAGCCAGGAACCAATTGCTCAAACCCATGAGTCTTTTGAGGACATGTTACTCCCTAGAGGGAGGGTGCTCGCCAGATAATCACAAGGACCCAGCTTCAGCACCCACATTAAGAAGCAGGTGCATCCCTGTAGCCCCAGATCTAGGAGCAGAGACAAGCGGGTCCCTGAGGCCTGCTAGCCTTGCCAGTGTAAGTGACACTGTGAGCTCCAGGGTTACTGAGAGATCTTGACATGGGACATAAGGGTAAAAGCAACAGAGGTCATAGAAGATGGTCCCAGTGTTGAACTCTGGCCTCTATACACACACACACACACACACACACACACACACACACGCACGCACGCACACACACATGCACGCACACACCACATACATTCACACACACATGTGTGCACGCACATACACACACAGAAATGATATCACACATTAAGCCAAAAATCTTTCCCAGTGTGTTCTAAGCTTTCTTAAATCCTGAGCAAATCACGTCTCAAAAACTGTCTACTTCTGCCTGAGGCTGCAGCCATCACCTTTGCTCATCTGTCAGCCCCCTGTGGCAGTGTCCCTGACTTCCTTCACATCCTGCCTGCTGTGTCCGTCTCTGACACAGCCTATGTACATAACAGTCACTTAATTGACACTTCCTTGAAAAGCTGCCTGTGCCGGTGAGTGTTTCAGGGTGTGTAGACAGATCACTCCCCCTGGCACATAGGAATAAAAGCAATGCAAATTTACTTTGTTGGATGGACTCAGGTTTATCATCACAGACAGGCAGAGCCCAGAGCTAAGCATGAATCTATATAGGTTAATGGCTTTGTTTTACAGAGGCAGAGCCCAGGGAGAAAGCAAGACAGAAACTACTCGGAGGCACAGATAATGTTACAACCAGATTCTGATCAGAAACCTGACCCGCTAATTAATTCTAATGGAATCTGATAATATGTAAAAATAATTGAATATGACAGAAGCTGGCATTTAAGCATAGCATTCATTCTCCTGCTCTATAGTAAGTGTCTACTTTGTACCTGCTTCACATCCTGGATGGAGATTTATGGCTCTTAGATGCTAGCATTGGAGAGGAACGCAGGCAGTGTGTATGTAAATAAGTAATCTGAGAAATTGAATGCAGTGAAGTAACTCAGATATCCTTGCTATGATGCTGCTTTGGGGACTTGAGGGAAAACCCCTGGGGTGTCTCCAATGAGCCAAGGGCTGCAGATAAGAATGAACCAGTTCCAGTAAGAAGCTATAAACGTTGGCTAGACTTTTCAGCCTCCTTATGTGACTGTGCAGTCCCTCCCACAAAGGGCACAAAAGAGAGATCTCCATACTTTAACTATGAACAGAGCCTGAACCATTGGGATATTGTCAGTTTCAAGAGCTGAATAGGTCTAACATGCTGTTCTTGTAGAGTCTATGCGTGTATACAAGAACACACATAGAGCCATTCCCAGGAACAAGACAGAAGACTGGGTATATGTGATGGAGCTGGCTCTCTACAAACACTAGGTGAGCTCAGTGAGAACAGACCAGCCCATATAACCCCATGTCCAGCCACCCAGGGAAATGGGAGTCATACAAATGTTCACTGCAGCCAGGCATGATGGCTCATGCTTGTAATAGTCCCACTCAAGTGGCTGAGGCAGGAGGATTGCTGTGAGTTCAAGAGCATCTTAGAATTGTGAGTTTCAGTCCAGCTTGGACTCAAAACAATAAGGCAAGCACTCATGTTCAGCATTGTCTGTGAAATGTTCTGGGCTGTAGCTCACTGGCAATCTTGAGGAGAGTCTTAGAAACTCGTGTTCCATAAAAGGAAATGGTAGCTGTGACAATCCAAAGAGATGGCAGATAAGAGGTTAAGGGACAGAAAGCCTGGTGTTAGATGCATATACCTAACTGGTTAGATGACTGCATACTGGTGCATAAGGAACTGCATGGGTATGATACTAATGGCTCTCCTAGAGGCTGTATCAAGACATCAATGGACATTGAAATGTACATAATAAACTGCCAGGTTCTGGTTACCTTGTAGGTGGCTATAAGATAGGGGCAGGTGTGAACAGAAGCTGGGATGTGAAAAGTGACTGGGAGATTCCTCAGCCCCAGAAGAGCCATAGCATGCATGCATGCCACCATCACCCACAGGTGTGTTTACATTCATACACTTATATAAACACATAAGTAGTTGTACCAGGTACATGTATGATTGATGTACTAACCAAAGGCTGTGTGATCACATGGGATCTCCTAAGAGAGATTCTACACTCTTGATTTCTCTCTATGCACACACATTATGAGATATTTTTCCAGGTCCCAAAGTGCTCAGAACGCACTTACAAATAAAATACACCCTAATCTTCTGTAATGAACACCCGGTATTTGCATGAAGCAGAGCTGTGGCACTTCTCAGCATGATAAGTAGGATGATTATATGGAAAAGGAGTTTCCCTCCCCTACTGCCATAGGAGTCCCCAGAAGCAAACACCCTGTCTGCAGTACAAGCAGGGGAGAGTCCCTGGGGAGGGAACATCATCTTTCTGCACATCATGTAAGCACATCCCCTCAGGCAGGCTGAGGAGAAACATGCATTCTCCTAAATGGGACATAGAAGAAATCCTTTGAAAAATAGAAAAACAGAGGCAGAAATCCAAATGTAATATTCATGCCCACATTGGAATTTTAGGTATGGTAGGAAGCTTATGAAGGGGCGGGGTGGGGGGTTGTAACTTGGCTGAACCATTCTCTGCACATTTAAAAAACACCACAAATGTGATCCTGACCATTTTCCATCACAGGTCATTTCCCATATGGACTTGGACCACCTGTGAAGTTCAGACAATTGTAGATATTTCTGGACTCCAAATTGAGTTTTGTGTTCAGAAGTGCTTTATTGAGGGCAGAGGGTGGGTCTATTCAAATATGAGTTTTGAAAAAATACCATTAGAGTCAGAACCAAAATTCAATCCAAACTACTGAATGGGGAAATAGAAAGAAAAAAAATATAGCAATCTCACCATAGCATATCACACATACCCAAAACTAAAGAAAGGAGAGAAATAGGGGCTGGGGGAATAACTCAGTCAAGTATATACCATGCAAACATGCAGACCTGAGTATGGATCTCCAGCATCCATGTGAAAAGCCAGGCATGATGGCATTTGTCTGTAATCTCAGCACTGGAGAGGCAGACAGGAGGATCCCTGGAGCTTACTGGCTAGCCAAGTTAACCACAATGTGAGCTTCTGATTCTAGATAAAGTGTAAAGGGATTGAAGAAGGCACTCAATGTCAATCTGTGGCTTTCATATGCACATGTAGCTGCATGCATGTGAACTTGCACATGTCTGTGTACATGCATGCATGCACATTATACATACAAAAGAAAAGAAAAAAATGAGGAAAGATGAAAAGAAAGTCTATGGGGGAATTCAACCACAAATACATAGTGTACTCAACTGAAAGTATAAGATATGCTAATAAAAGTTAGAATCTTCCAGCAGATTCTTATGTAGTTGGACAAAGTTTTCACACACTGCATCTCTCACATGAAAGGGAACACAACAAAATGTCCTCCATTTTCTTCCAGCCTTCTAGGATTTGCAGAGCATGCCTGATTTCAGTTCTGAGTGACCCAGGGTTCTCTTGGAAAGAGCCAGGACCCAAGTAAGATGCTGGCCAAACCATATGCACACAGCAGGCTCTGACAGATGTGCCTGGTATCCAATAGAGAATCCAAGCCCTCAATTTTTTTATGGACAGAATCACTCCTCTTTCTAGCATTTGGCTCCTACTTTTACAGCAAAATCCAAAGCTGGGTTTTTGTGCTTATCTCTCCCGTGGCTGTGACTCCAGTTTTAAGTCCTTCTGGTGGGGATAACAGAAATTGAGCAGGGCATGCTGTAATCGCAAAAGAGAAGAAAAGAAAACACAGGTATGTGAAAGTCATGTCTTATGCATGCACTACCTGGACTTCTAAAACTCTAGGTTTAGGGCATTAAATAATTGTCTTTGTGTATGCCCACAGTTGGTTCCTTTCTCTTCTTGTATCACAAGGCAGGCTGTATATACCTCTTCCTCACCCAGAGTTCAGCTGCAAGGCTTCATCGAGTCTAGCCTACGCTAAAGGAGGCATTTGGCCAAGATATGGCCATCACCTCAGGTTTAGAGATGAGCATTTGATACAACCAATCAGTTATTGAGTTCCCAGACTCAGAGAAGTGACTAGGGACTCTATCCCTTTACCCTACCCCTGTGAAACTGCTAAAGAACAGAACACAAACCCTGAGTCCTTCAGCCACACATTCATCAAAAACAGAACCCAGTTGAGAATGTAAAGGGAAAGAGAGATGAGAGGTAGGTGAGGTTTAAAGCCATGGCTCAGTTGGAATCCAGTTGTGCTTGGAAGCAATACCACCCTTGGAACTCTCATTCCTGCGAACCAATACATTCTCCATTTTTAACAAATTCTGCTTGGGTCCGGTTCTGTCAGCACTAAAATAGTCACATTTAACAGATCCTTGGTAAGTAGATTACCAATGTCTGTATTTCTTTACAAGAGTGTGTGTGTTTGTGCACATGTGCACACATGCACGTGCATGCATGTGAGTTCAAGTACCTGCTACGGAGGCAAGTAGATGATACCAGATCCCCTGGAACTGTAGTTATAGGCAGCTGTGAGCTTTCCAACAAGGGGTCTAGGAGCCAAACTCTGATCATCTGAAAGAACAGCATGCACTCTTAACTCCTAAGCCATCTCTGCAGCCACAGAAGTGTTTGCTTTACAATATAGGCATAAATAATAACAAACATGAGACTCTAAATAAGAGAGTTCTAAAGACCTGTGGCTCTGTTGTCAGCATACACAAATTCCTTTCAAGTCAAATAAAGATATATAGATTTAAGGAATCAGGGAAATGCCTTAGCAGTTAAGAGCACTGCCTGCTCTTCCAGAAGACCTGGGTGCAATTCTCAGCACCCACATGGCAGCTCACAACTGACTACAAATCTAGGATCCAACACCCTCACACAGATATACATGCAGGCAAAATACTCAGTGTACACAAAATAAAAATTAAAAACCTTTTTAAAAGGATAAATTTAAGTTCAAAATGATTGCTGAAGACACACATTTCTTTGATTTGTCATAATTCATAATTCCTCCCTTTGAAGACCTTGCATTTTAAGCATAGTGTCATTGCCACAAAAATGCTCACAGCACAAGCCAGTAGAAGTCACGAATTTTATAGCTCAAGGACTTGCACTGGCCTTCTGTCTTTGTGCTTCCATTGCCTGAGTTTAACCATACTATTTCTTTGGTGGTGTCTACTCATTTCTGTAGCGAACACAGGATGGAGATTAGCAGAGCTGAGACCTCTGTGGCAGAGCAACTGTACAGTGATTACAGTCACATGTGTGCAGAGGGCATGCAAATCCCACGGTGTGTAGTAATCAAAACCACTGCTTGTATTTAGAACCTATGCAAACCTCACAGGATGCAGGGTGCAGAATTAAAGTCATGCACAGAGTGTTTGCAAATCTCACAGGACACTAAGTGTGGGGATCACAGCTACCTGTGTGCAGAGGGCATGCCAGCATTAACCCATAGAGTAGCATAGTATAAGACTCACACAGATGCCATGAGAAGTAAATATCAACATAGCTATGGAGGGAAGAATGGTTACCTGGGATGCCACTGCCTTGATTTGAACTGTGGGGAGAACACATTGGTGAAGGAAGAAGGAGAAATAGTAGGAAAGAGATGAAGAATGGAAAAAATGGGGGGGGTAATCAAGGTGAATTCATTCTATACCAATCACCATATGCCTCGTGGTATAGACCAAATCATTATTATTTTCAAGATCTGCTGTTTGGTGAGTTACATGACATGTTTTAAAACAGACTGTCTTTAGAATAGTTTAAAACTCAATGGGATAAAGCAAGAGGTATGGAGGTGCACTGTCCACCTCATGAACATCCCACACAATGGGAGTACAAGTACTACAGCTGTTGAACCCACAGAGACCCATCATCACCAGTTAGAGTCCAGCCGGCCCTAATCTCAGTCTTACCATTGTATATTATATGGGTCAACTACCATGTAAATCGCATCGTTGGACAATACAGATTATCTTCAGCATCCCTGAAGCCCCTGAGCTCTGCCTATCCATCCCTCTCCCATCTCAATCTCCAAGCACTGCCTTTTTCTATATTGTAATTCTGGGGAGTCTTTTCAGAGCAGATCCTTTCACATCACCATATGCATTAAAGTTTCCTTTGGGGCTTCAATAGTTCTATTCTTTGTAGTTCTGGATAACATTTAGTATTTGCATTCTCAGAAATTTTATCCCTTTACCCATTAAATGAGGTGTTGGTTGCTGCCAAGTTTTGGCAATCATGAATAAAGCTGCTTTAGAAAGACACATGCAGGCCCCTCTGTGGACATACATCTAGCTCCTTGGGTGCTGTGCTGGCTAGTTTTATGTCAACCTGATACAAGCTAAAGTCATTTGAGAAAAGGAAAACTCAATGAAGAAAATACCTCTATAAGACTGAGCTGTAGGAAAGTCTGTAAGGCAGTTCTTAATTAGTGGTTTATAGTGATGGGATGTCCAGCCCTTATAGAGAGTGCTACCCTTGGGCTGATGGTTCTGGGTGCTATAAAAAATCAGGATGAGTAAAGCATGGGAACAAGTTAGTAAGCAGCAACCCTCTATGCTTCTGCATCAGTTCCTGCCTCCAGGTTCCTGCCCTGCATGAGTTCCTGTTCTGGCTTCCTTCAGTGATGGACTATAGTGCTACAAAGTGGACATATAAGTCAAATAAAGCTTTTCCTCTCCCACATTTTTTTCCAGTCATGATGTTTTGTCAAAGCCTAAGACAGGTGAACTCCAAAGGGCTATCTGCTAGACTATATATACTACCTTGGGACATTTTAATTTTTCAGAATATCACAGGTATCATCACTTCCAGCTGTGAACCAACTGTCTAGCCTCCTGTCCTTCTTCTTGGTAGAATAAAGAAAGAAAAGATGCACTGGAATCATTGCAACACACCTAACCAGTCGGAAAATGGCATAGATGGGGCGTGCTCCTTCAGCCCCTTGCCTGAAGCATCATCATGTTTAGATAGTGAAGCATGAGACTTACTTACCATTATCATTAGCTCACTCTGACTAGCTGCAAATGAGTTCTGGGTTCTAGGTACTCAGCCAACACAGAGAATTAAAAAAAAAATGCTGTTTACTGACCTAATATTAGACAGTACAAATGCATTCCCTCCTAAGAAAACAGCCCTAATTAAAATAGCCTTTTACCCTCAGGGAAGATAAGGTAGTAAACAAGAGATGGAAGATATTAATTTAGAGCAAGTATGTTACCTCTTTAGAGAGAACCTATCAGCATGTTAATTTGGGTATCTTTAAAAATATCTCCATTGTGTATTTATAAAAATGAACCACTTGCCATTAAAAATATCTGAGATGGCTCACTCCTAAATACTCTGATCATGGCTTGAGTTTCTGGTTTTCTTCACTTTTCATTTGTATTCCATCTCGGAACACTGGAAGCACACTGACAGGTCACGGCATATCTTTGAACACGGTGGGCGTGATTAGAAAAATAATGTGCACTTGTAGGGAATTACTTTTTTATCACAGCATCATAGTTTTCCTATTCTGCTGATTTATCTATAAATAATATGGGCAAAAAGAAACTTACTCCCTCAAGAGAACATCCTAGCTTACATATCCAACAATATATGAAGGTTCTTAAATACCAGGTATGGTTTAGGGGAAGAATACCTTGGGGTGGGGGAATTCTGTAGGCTCTAATATTCTCCTGAAGACTCTTTGACTGACACTTAGATCTCAGCATCAGACAATCCTATTGACCCCATGTAATTCTTTCTAAGCAGTTTTTAATTATACTGGGGACTTTGTGGTCCAGGCACATTTGTAGGTGGGGAGAAAAAAAAATGTGCTGATCAGCAAGAATGTATTTGGAAGCTGGGACACTTAGTTCCTATTGTAAATTAAGAAGCCAGCCATGAGGTTTTTAACACCCTATCTTTTATAAGTCAGAGGTCTTGGTTGTGGTCAGCAACAGCCATACTGTATCTGCAAGAGTCAATAAATGAGCTTTGATGATATATGAAGCCAGACCAAGAAATCACAGCCAGCAAACTAATTCTGCTGTATACCACCAAACCATTGCTTATAGCCGTGACCTCTCCTGTAGCTGAACATGTGAGCTGGGGGAAAGGACCAGATGGACATGCTGGGTGGAATGTTTTTCTTTGGGAAGTGTGTCTGTGTACAGAAAATCCCTACCTGGGCTATAGATGGATACCTGGTGATGAGAGTCTTTAGAAGACCAGTTCCTTTCTCTGGAGTGCTAAGAGAATGCTAGAATCTAGAATGCTAGTCCTCTAGAATGCTAAGAGGGGGCTAGGGTAGGTCATTATATAGCCAAATATTGGTCCCTCTGCAGAATCCCTGAGTGTAGCTCAAGGAGAACTGGAGGATAGGCAAAGAAGATACAACTGAACATCTAAAACCTGGTGTGCTCAGCTATATAGACTTCCAAGTAGCCTGAGAACCATGGAAAACACAGTTAATGTTCCCTTGCACTGCCTAGACAACATGGATTAGCTCAGAGGTGACCTGGCCTTTGAATGGTGGATAAAGGTTGAAGACCATGATGGACACAGTACACCAATGATGATCCCCAAAGTCACCCTCCATCACTTTAGGCCCAGTGCATATATGGCAGACTTAGATGCTACTCAAGGGAAAAGATAAGAAAATGAAACCGATAAACTATGGCAACTGAGGTGAATTTTGTCACTTGGGTAAAAAGAAGATGAGAAAAAGACACTGAGTTAAATAGGGAATAAAATTACATTATTTGTATACTTGTGTGTATCCTCCACAGCAGTACCCTCTACAGGGAAGTCTTGCTTTATGTGGGATTGGGGGAGGGGAGCTTCCAGAAGGCACCTTGTCCCCAGAAATGCACCTGTTCACACAAAGGAAGGGAAGCTGTGGCAAGTGAACTTTGTTTACTTTTGTCCCTTGGGCACTAAATAATGTTTATCCACAACTGTGAATTATCTTGTCTTAGAATTAGAGACCTGTTCTTACCTATGTCTATTGTTCCCTTTCTGAGCAGTCTCTCCTTGGTTGGAGAAGTGTTCCCAAGATGACTATGTCCATTGATTTGTTAGAAGGATACCTATGTCACAGCAAAGATGTGATACCACCACTGCTGGTGACCTCAGAGACACAACCCAGATTAAAACCAACCACAGGAAAAGGAAAACAAGATGATTCAGATGGGACTAGGTAAGAAGGTTTCCCAGTAGAATGACACAGATGGTGAATATTCCTTTCAGAAAATACTAGTGTCCATCTGTGCACTAGCAATACAGGAAGTCACCTGGAGCTCCTTATCTCCATATCTACTGCAGCCCTCTAGTTCCATGGGTCACCTGAGTAAGTACATAGTATTCATGACTCACAGTGGCCACCTGGGTGATGATCAGATATAACTGTTTTGATGGTAAACCCTGGGTAGTGGTTCTATGTCCATAGTCATAGTAACAGTCTTGGTGATGACATGGTGTCCAGTAGTCATGATGATCCCTAGATAATGACTTGATGTTCTAGTTATGGTGACCCCTTAGGTAGTGACTTGGTGTCCTATAATAATTGCAACCCCTGAGTGATGACTTCATGTAGGGAGCTGCTTACACCCACACCTTAAGATGGCGTTGGCCTTGAACACTCTCCCTGGTAAACAACTCCATATTTGGCTAAGGCCAAGGATCTGGCTTGCTTCCGCGTATCTGAGCCTATCGGTGATGCCCACGTGGCTATCTTGGATTGGAAGCCCTGAGGGTATTTAGCTAAGAGCGGGCTTCCCCCCAGTGTCG
>PVIH01003494.1:0-66389 GCA_004025045.1 Sigmodon hispidus
TACCACTTCTGGGTGTATACCCTAAAGAGGCACATTCACACTCCAAAGGTATTAGCTCAACTATGTTCATAGCAGCATTATTTGTAATAGCAAGAACCTGGAAACAACCTAGATGCCCCTCAACTGAAGAATGGATTAACAAACTGTGGTACATCTACACAATGGAATACTACTCAGCAGTAAGAAAAAATGATATCCTCAAATTCGCAGGCAAATGGATGGATTTGGAGAATATCCTCCTGAGCGAAGTATCACAAACTCAGAGAGATAAGCAGGGGATGTACTCACTCACTAGTGGTCTCTAAACAAACAAACAAGAAAAAAAGCCAAACATGCCCAAGTGGCAAACCACAACCACTGAACAGCTTGGGATCAGAAACACCCTGGACTGACCCTTTAAACCCCAGTCCAACTATAGGAACACCTGACTCACTCTTGAGGGAGGGGGGAAAGAACTGGATTTGGCCAGTAGTGAAGACTGATCCAAGCATTATTGGGTCAGTGGGACCATAGGACTGTCTGCTCCCTGCTCAGAGAGGGGATGGGGAGTTGCAGGGAAGAAAAATGACCAGATGTGGTGGGAGGGGGAAGAGACCTTGAATAAGGATATACAGGGATGGAAAAAAAAATTCAGGGGGAAAGCTGAACACAAAGAAAATATATGTGTAGCAATCTTATTTGCATTTCCACCCTTGATAAGCCATGCTTATGATTCTTATCCTCTGTATAGTTATTGTTAACTCTTCCGCATTTTAAATTCTTTTTACTGTTTTTTTTTTTGATAAATACAAAATAAAGAAGGAAAAAAAAGAAAAAAGAAAGAAATTTTTGTCTAAAATGTTGATTTTTGTGTTTTGTTTGTTTGATTCAGGGCCTCACTGTCATGTAGTCCTGGCTTGTAGACTAGGCTGGTCTCTAACTCATAAGAGAGCCATGTGCCTCTGTCTCCTGAGTGCTGGAGTTAAAGGCAGATGCCACAGGGCCTGGATTGTTTTGTTGTTGTTGTTATTTTTGTTGTTTGAGAATCTTAACTGGGAATAGTCATGCACAGCTTGATCCCAGGACTCTAGAGACAGAGATAGACAGATCTCTATCAGTTCAAATCCAGCCTGTTCTATGTAGTAAGTTTCTCAGGGTAGCAAGGATCCATGATAGGGAGATCCTGTCCCCCCCAAACCAAAAACCAAAACCCAAACAAAACAAAATAAACAAAACCCTAAAGAAATAAATAATAATTTTGAGATAAAGGGCTCTCTCTCTCTCTCCTTTGGCGTTACTGACAGTAGTTCTAGAAGTCTGTTTTGGAGAGCACAGTTAAAGTTTTTGCATTTCTACCAGGTTGTAACTCAGTGTTAGAATACTTGCCTAGCATACATGAAGCACTGTGTTTGATTCCCCCATACAACAAAAATAATAATGAAATAAGACCTCTGTATCTAATCCCACAGAGTTTGGAAACTGAATTTCTAATTTTATGGACTGTGGCCTTGGCGTTCATGAAAAATTGGTTCTTGTACCTGGACACAAACAGAGACCATGGTTTGTGTCCATGGTTGTCATGGTTCCAGGTCACCCATGAGGAAGTGAGGGAGACAGCAGAAAAGCTGGACTGGTTCCTCACCATCACAGTCTTGTGCGGGTTCACTGGCCCCATGGTAAACAAAGAATGCCACTTTCTTGGTAAGCACACTCTGGGGATTTTATATGTGGTAATAAGTTTGTATGTCACTTCAGAAAGGAAGAACAAGGAAGGAAGGACAGGAGCACAGCATGATTCCTTTAGCCCACAGTGTGGGACATTCAAAGACTTGATACTGCAATTGGCTCAGTTCTGGTAAAACTTCATAGTGAACAGCAGATGGAAATCTAAGACTGTGGTGGTGGGATTTGATTGATTGGTTTATGCCTTTCAAGATATGCCTCAATAGATGTAGGAATTCCTATTAGGTCCCATATGGTTTCCCTTTGTAGCTGTTACTTATTACTTTTGTGGTGTTGTGAGGGTAAAATCCTCCATTCTAGGGCTGGGGGTATAGCTCAGTGATGATGTCTGGAACATAAGGGGGAAAAAATCTTAATTCTACTTATTCTCGTTCCTCACTTTGTCTCATACTACTGCTGACAAGAAGACATCTAACAAATATTTATTTGCTTTAAGGTAAGTTAATAAAAGTGAAAACAGCTGGGCAGTCTTGGCACACACCTTCAATCCCAGCACTAGGGAGGCAGGAGGAGGTGGTTCTCTGAGTTTGAGGCCAGCCTGGTCTCCAGAGCAAGTTCTGAGACAGCCAGGACTACACAGAAAAACCCTGTCTCAAAAACAGAAAGTTAAAACAACGCTTGCCACACAGAAGGTGATACATCTGAAAGGGATTAACAAATCAGGAAGGAAATAGTCACCTGGACACCAGAAGACCAGAGCAAACATCCTAAAACAGCTTAAGAGGAAGCTTGTCCCTCCTTCCTGTCAGTTTACAAAAGACAGTAGTCGGAGTGTGGGTGCCTGCAGAGCGTATGAAAGGACACTGTCCACTCACTGAACCCCACCGAGGACCTCAGGCTTGTCTAGTTTTCATACAAAGCAACACCTCCTAACTACTTGACATTGGAAGCATATATTTGATAATCTTACTCAGTTTGGCACAGGGACTTATCAGGACTCAGCAGGCTTTTTGCCTGCTCCTCTGTCTCCTAGACTAGCAGCCAAAAGCTAATTCCCCATGACTTTTTAAAGAAAATAATTCATGTATCTTTTGTTCACTGTCAACACTGTGGGGTGCATCTGTATGTCATAACTTTAGTGAGGTTTCTGCCCAAATCCATGCGTGTCCACCAGTTTTGAAATCTCAAATCTAAAAGACTTCATGTAGCTGGAAATTTCTCTGTCCTGCCAAGCCAGTTCCACAACTGCTTATGAAATAATTATTTAGAGGCTTAATATTACAAGCCTTTGGCCTATGACTCATGCCTATTACTTGCTAACTCTTACACACTTTAAATTAACCCATATTTCTGCCAGGCAGTAGTGGCACACATCTTTAATCCCAGCTCTTGGGAAGCAGAGGCAGGTGGATCTCTATGAATTCAAGGCTAGCCTGGTCCTGGTCTATAGAGACAATTCCAAGATAGCCAAGGCTACACAAGGCTGTCTCAAAAAAAGATGTTAACCCATATTTTTATTTATTGTTAGCCATGTGGCTTGGTGCTTCTCAGTACAGCAATCTCATCTTGCTTCTTCTGCATCTGACTGGCAACTGCTTCTGTGCCTTTCCTCCTCCCAGAATTCTCCTTGTATGATTGCTCTGCCTATATTTCCTGCCTATCTACTGGCCAATCAGCATTTTATTAAACCAATATGAGCACCAAATCTTTACAGTGTATAAGAGCATTATCCCACAGCAACCTTGATCAAATTTGAAGGTAAATTATTCATACTCAGAGAAAGGGTTTAAACATAGCCCCAGAGAAATCAATGCCATTTCCAGGAATCTGAGGCATAGCTCAGTGGTAGGAACACTTGCCTAGCAACAAGCATGAGGCCCTGGATGGTTTGTGTGGATGGTTCGTGTGTGTTCAATTGCATGAGCTTTAATCAAAGGTTCTGGACTTCTTGGAAAGGTCCATTTAATTTTGAGTTTAGAATTTATCCTTTCAGATATAAGAGCCGTTACTGATGACCTGGTACGTGACAAGCATTGTTTTCACTTTTATTATCTTACCTTAAAACAACAGTTGTTTATTAGATATCTGCTGTGACCACAATAAGACAAGACAAAGTGAGGAATGTAAATAACTAGAAAAGAGAGAGAGCGAAGTATTTTAATTTAAATCAATTCAAAAATATTCTGTGGCCTTCCCCTTTCTATCCCTTCATTTACTGTCCATTCAGGGATGATTTAGGAATTGAAATTTCATGCCTAAGCCTTTGTCTTCTCAGGATTTTAACAATTAAACTTCTAACAGTTTACCTCGTCCTCCTGGACTTCTCAAAAGTAGCCAGATTTAACACAGATTCACACTTCCCCTGTCACATGGCACCCCAGCCCTCTAATCTCTGCACCCAGTTTCTTTCTGTGGTCCCCACTGTCAATGAACTAACCATCCCGTCACCATGACAGCTTTCTCTAGCACCAAGTACAAGTCATCTACAATCTGTCAAAACGCACTTTCCCTCTGTTGGGCTCTACTTCTGCTGCTGAAGCATGCATGTTTACATTCTAAAAAACTTCCTAACCAGCCTACCCAGATGCATTTGTATGTTATAGTAAAAACAAAAATGACTTAAATACACACCAAGTCCCTTCAACAGCCTCTATCATAGCTCTTTATGTAGACTGTTTTAAATTAAAACTTTCTTCTCCTTAACAACTCCAACTTCTTTTTGAAGCAGAGTCTCACTGTACAGCTCAGGATGGCCTAGAACTTGCCATGGAGACCAGGCTGGCCTCAGACTCAAAGAGATCCACCTGACTCTGCCTCCTGAGTCCTGGGATTAAAGGTGCCCACCATCACATCCAGTACCAACTTCTTCACATTTTTAGTGAAGCATCAGTTTCCTGTGAAGCTTTGCTTTGCTTTGCTTTACAATGAGGTCAAATCTCTTTACTTCCCACCTCTGTGTAACTCCTCAATATTGCCCATCAAGGTGTAACCTGTTACTATGTCTCACCAGTTTCAGTCATAGGTCACATTTAATTTTTTCTTTCTTTTTAATACATTCAAACACCAAGTACTAGCACCGTGTCTGGAACACAGTAGTTGTTGAGCTATTTATTGAGTAAAAAATGTATGAATTCCAACACCAAATCTTCTCCCAATAATAAATCTCAATCCAAAGGGAAAATAAGCATTTTCTTGAACAGAAGAATACATGAAAGTTACCTAGTGCCTTGTAGGTACACGTTTGTAGACGTATAGCTACTTTACAATTTCCACAAGTTCAGGCCCTGCATGTTGCCCCTCTGTGTATTTCTGGAGATGATTTATTTCCACTGTGCTAATAACAACATACTTCTCTTCATCTATTTCTTCTTCCTAATATTCCTTGCTTTGTGCAAATGGACTGTGAGCACAAAGACATGTCAGCCCAAAAGACAGGAAGAATCCACTTTGCCTGGTGGTCAGGTTGTCTTGGAGGGGCAAAGTACACTAAGAAACCAGCTAAGGCCTGCACAAAGGCTATGTTCTAGAAGGGGAGAAGTATATCTAACTACAGGCCTGAGAACCCAGAATTTCAGATAAGCTCCCTCTGTGAGCTACTCAGAGAACTAGAGATGAAGGCTTTAAGCCTGTGAGTTCATTTAAGGACACATCCCAATAAGGAAAAGCTGTGCAGCATCTCATTGTTTTATAAAACAGTGTGAAGAGAATTGCTTGGCACTGTTTGTATATAACAGACTCACAATTCTTGTCTTTAAATATGAAGCCCAAATCACCTCATCTAAAATTATGCTTCCTACCAGGAGTGCTTAGTAACTCCTCATAGGAAAGAACACAGGTCTGGAGGGGTCCTGCACTCTCCTGGGCAATGTCTCCCACCTAGAGAATCCTGGTGAAGGCACTTCCGCTTCCTGCCGCATTTCTCTGCTACCCACTGGCTCTGTGGCTTCAGCGCTTCCTGTGTAAAATAAGAAGGTTGAATATGTTGCATCATCCTAAAGTCCCTTTCAGTTCAGAATCACTTGATTTGAACCTGTGTTTCTGCCAAGGGACTAGAGTCACCCGAACAATTTGCCCAATCATATGAGCATTTGGTGAAAAGGTTGTGGACTCCTCAGAAGGATCGCATAGGAGGAATTGATGCAGACTTAATACAGCGGGCAAAGAAGCCTGGCCTTCTTCTTAAACAGGAAGTAATAAAAGCTGATGTGGTGGTGTGGTTTAGCTAGAGTTACTATTGCTGTGATAGAACTCCACTACTAAAAGCAACCTGGGGAGGAATAGATTTATTTGTCTTACACTTCCACATTGTAGTCCATCATAGAAGAAAGTCAAACAGGAAAGGAGCTCAAACAGGGCAGGAACCTAGCAGCAGGAGCTGATGCAGAGCCCATGAAAGGGTGCTGCTCACTGGCTTGATCCTATGGCTTGCTCAGCCTGCTTTCTTACAAAAGCCAGAGCTGAACCAGCAGCCCAGAAGGGCATCAACCACATGTGGATGATGGGCCCTCCCACATCTATCACTAATTATGAAAATGCCCTACAGACTTGCCTATAGCCTAATCTTATGCAGGCAGTTTCTCAAGGGAGGCTCCCTCCTCTCCGATGACTCTAGTCTATGTCAAGTTGGCATAAAACTAGCCAGGACATGTTGGGAGGCAATAGTGTGGCTACCTGGGAGTGCCATCAGTTAAGGCCACAAGTTCAAGATCATTCTGGGAAACAACATTCAGAAAAAAACAAGCTGTCCCAGTAACCAGAAGCTTTGGAGGCAGAAATGGGAGGCAGCAAAGGTTAAGGCTTGCTGAGCTTCAGAGGGGATTCTCCAACAGCCTGGACAGCATGGGAAGACCTGTACCAGGAAGGAGGTGAGTATGAAGGGGGGGGGGGCACAAGTTCAAGGTGCTGCAATCACCTGCAGCTTCCTGCCCCAACAGACAGAGAAACCTTGTCCATAATCTTCAGGAAGACCAAATGCCAGCTTCTTGATCCACAAGACCAAGAATATGAAGTGTAGACAGGAGCCCTGTTTGCTCAACTCATTGGCCAGAAAAAAAAGGACTCAGAAGTTAATTTCCTTCTTTCTTGATTTTTTTTATTTTTATAATTTACTTACTTATTTATTATGTTTGCAGTATTCTGTCTCAAGTGTCCCTGCAGGACAGAAGAGGAAGGCAGACCTCATTACAGATGGTTGTGAGCCACCATGTGGTTGCTGGGAATTGAACTCAGGACCTCTGGAAGAACAGCCAGTGCTCCTAAACCAATGAACCATCTCTCCAGCCACCACCCCCCAATTTCTTATTTTAAAGATTTATTTATTTACTATGTATACAGTGTTCTGCCTGCAGACCAGAAGTGGGCAGCAAAATCTCGTTGCAGGTCGTTGTGAGCCACCATGTGGTTGCTGGGAATTGAACTCAGAACCTCTGGAAGAGCAGCCAGTGCTCTTAACTGCTGAGCCATCTCTCTGGCCCTAAAGTTAATTTCTTTGCTTTGTTTTACAGATTCCAGATATACTGCTTTGCTGAGGCTTTTCTTGTTGGATAGTTTGTTTGTGTGGTTTTTATAAGAAAGGGGTCTCACTATGTAGACCAGGCTAGCTTCCATCCCACAAACCTCCTGCCTCAGCCTCTCATGTGCTGAGATTAATAAAATGCATTGGCATGTCTGGTTCATTTTTAAAAATCCTTCTTTTTTGAGATTATAATATAATTACATCATTTTTGCTTTGCTCCCTCTAACCCTCTCCATATACCCCTCCTTGTTCTTTTTTAAATTCATGCCCTCTTTGTTTTCACTAATTTTTATTATGTATATATTGTGTGAGATATATATCACATACATTATTTACATGTGTAATAATATATGTGTGACATATAGAAAAACACATACACACAAACATATAAATTCCTAAATATAACCCTCTCAGTCTGTGTATTGTTACTGGTATACGATCGGCTGAAAGCATATGATTGGATGGCTAACTGGAATGCCCTTCCCTGGCTTTCCCCTGCTCCCAGTGTTTCCAGTTGCCTGTAGTTCTTTGTGTATGGTTGAGGCTTCCTGAGCTTTTCATCCACCTCGGTAAGTCTGTTGTTCTTTTTCAGCTTGTGTTTAGGCACTTACATTGGTGAGACTTCATGGGTGAGGCTTCTGACATTCCTAGGAGAGACAATCTCACAGCAAACCTCCTATTGCCATAAGAAAAAAATGCTAGAGAAAATAGAATTTGTCAAGATAATTCTCAGATTTAACACCCATGACTATAAAATGTCTAACATGGAGCAAAGCATAATTTTCATAAGTGTAATATACCAAGTTGAGATATGCATTTGGCTATAGTACACATCTATCACTTTTCAGACAAATTTAATGTCAACTCCCTTTGGAATCATATTGGCTTCTGTCACTGTAAAGATTGACCTGAATCTTACACAGACATGATTAAAATGAATCGTTGCTCTGAAAGACCACAAAATAAGTTCATCCTTTTAGTATTTGGTATTATAAGCTTACTCTGAACATTTTTAGACTATGCTGATCTTTCAAGATTTATTTAATATATGCGAATAACAATGCTGCTTACATTCTAACAAGCAAGGACTTTGAAGACTCACTATTGTACTGGATTCTCAAGGCCTCTGGTTCAAGTTACACAGTGACTGTGGGCACTGCCCTCATCCTATGGAATTGCTTATAAATATAATAACACAGTGTAAGGACGCTTGTAATTACCCACAGCTAGACAACCCTTTTTGAAGTTCCTAAGAGCAAACCACTCCGGGTGCTTGTCTACAATTGTTTATGGGTGCTTGTCTACAATTGTTTATTAGCTGGTCAGATTACAAAGCATATCTCAATGTACTCAACGCAAAGCAGCATTCTTTCCTGCTCTAGCTCTGAGTTACAGTATCACTAACTTAAACACAGAACACGCACATAGAAACAATATGTTTTCATGGGAAATAATATCATCAATAGATTTGAACATGTAACCATTTTTGTTTTAAGAGGATGGTTAGTAGCATTAAAAATGTTCAGATCCCACCAAAGGAAAAGATAGTATATTGCTGGTAAAGTATACTGTGCATTTCATCAATAGTGACTCATGTGTTCATAGGAAATTGCTCATCTTGAGATGGTGGAGCAGGAATGTGGGATAGACCTGTAATTCTAGCACATAAGAGGTTGAGGTAGCTGTTGGTCAGTGTTATCCTCAGCTACACAGAGTTTAAGACCACTCAGGTTACATGTGATTCTGCCTCAAAAGAAAACAACATAAGATTGAATAAAAACGTTTTGGGGACACTGCCGTTTAAATTCAGCTTTACTGACTATTCCCCTCCCCGCCCTCAGCGCTTATACCTCCTACGTTTGTTTTGAAAGTCTTTGTCTGGACGTCCTGCTGACTCTATATTCCATTTTTTTAATGTATTTTATTTTTATTATGTGCACTTGTATGTGTCAGAGGGAGTGTGTGCATTTAAATACAGATGGCCTCAGAAACTAGAAGAAGGCATCAAACCCCCTGAACCTGAAGTTCGCATATTACTCTAGTTCTCTGCAAACATAGTATATGATTTTACTTTGAGCCATCTCTCAAGACACTACATCCTATTTTTATATAGGAAATTTGCTAACAATTTGATACAGAAAAATCCCATGCTTATTTTCATCTGTCTCCATAGTAACTACACATCAACAACCCTGTAAAACATTAGACCAAGACAAAAGCATATAACCAAGAAGCAAGTATTTCCTAAGCACTGACTCTGAGTCAGTCTGGCCCATGTGATAGCCAAACACACTCTCCACTCACAGTAATGGAATCAACTGTACCCTTCCATCAGCCCTAGAGAGATGACATGAAGTCTGTGTGAAAATGAGCATTATCCATCTTGTGCAAAATATGTAGCTATAGAAACAAAATTAGGGCTAAAGAGATGGCTCAGTCCACAAAGCTTGTCACACAAGCACAGGACCTGAGTTCAGATCCTTCTTCCCCACATAAAATTCCAGGAAGGTATAGTGGCAGCATCTAGACTCCGGGCACTAGGAAGCCAGGGATAGCAGAAAGGGAATCCTGGGGCCAGGGCAGCCGGCCAACAGGTCAATGAGCTCCCGTTCAGTGAGAGCTCTGCCTCAAACAAGAAAAAAGAGGGTCAGAAAATGGCTCAGCAGGAAAAGGAATTTGAGGCCAAACCTGAAAACCTAAGTGTGATCCCCAGAAGCCTCATGGTGGAGGAGTGTGGATGCCCTCAAGTTGTCCTGTGAGCTCCATATGACCTGAGTGCAGCCCTCTTGTCCTCTCCACCACCACTGCCCCCCAAAAGAAACAGATTTTTAAACATAAGTTTAGCTGGGTAGGGTGTCACACACCTTTAATCCCAGAATTTAAGAGTCAGAGGCAAGCAGAGTTCTATGAGTTCTAGGCTAGCCTGGTCTATACAGCAAGTTCCAGGGCATCCAGAGACTCTGCCTCAAAAAAAAAAAAGAAAGAAAGAAAGAAGATCAAAAAGAAAAAGAAGGAAGAAAGAAACAGAAAAGCAAAACTAAAGTAAAAATACATAAATAAAAATTAAGGTGGAAGGGCTGGAGGGATGGCTGAGTGGTTAAAAGCACTTTTTGTCTTCCAAAGAGCCTGGGTTTGATTTCCAGCACCCACATGGCGACTTATAACTACCCATAACTCCACTTCCCTGAGATCTGACACCCTTTTCTAACCTGAGTGAGTATCAGGCACACTTGTGAGGCCCGTACATATTTTCAGGCAAGACATTCACATGCATAAAGTAAAAGAAATAAGTCTTTTAAAAGTATTAGTAGAAACTAATACTAATAAGTTGAAGAACAATTGAGACAGACAGTGACCCCTGGCCACCACACCCATATACACTGGCATGCACCTGGGGAGCCAAAGGAAAGATAAAGCTGCCATTAGATAGCCATAAGTAACTTCCCAACCTTTAAGCACAACTATTAATTCCCTTCTCCAGGAGGGAAATTGTCAGACTCACCATAAGTCATTTGCAAGCTATGTTGACATGAATGTGGCATCAGCTAGCCTCTGTAGTCCAATCCCATAATTTTTCAGTGTGCTTTTAAAAGTCTAAAGTGATGATTTTATGTGCTGCACATTCCTCAGATAAACATGACAGACTTTACAATGTGATGCAGCCAAGCAACCGGAGTCCCGTGGCTGACTCCCTGCTTGGGAGGGCGGGTCACAGAGACACAGCACAGTGACTTCTCTGTTTATGCTCCAGTCTCCCTGCCCACCCTCATAGTGCCCAGGTGTTATGACACCTCAACTATTACAACATGCAGACTGGCAAAGACCTATGCAAACAATAAAGTTCTCATCTGCAAATGCTTCAGATAATTAAAACAAAAATAACAGTAGTAAAGTTAGTAAATAGAACCTAACAGTAAGGAAAACAAAGGTCTACAGTGTAGAAAACCAAGGGCCCTGGCCTGGAGTCATAGAATTCTACAGGATGAAGTGCGTTACAGGCCATCTAACTCAGCCATCTGCCTGATACTGATTTTTTGTTTTGTTTTGTTTTTGTTTTTCAAGACAAGATTTCTCTGTGTAGCCCTGGCTGTCCTGGAACTCACTCTGTAGAGTAGCTTAGCTTCAAATCACAGAGATCTGCCTGTCTTTGCCTCTAAGACTGCTAGGATTTTATTTTATTTATTTACTTACTTATTTATTTTTAAGACAAAGACTCACTGTGTAGCTCTGGCTATCCTAGAACTCATTCTGTAGATAGGCTGGCTACAAACTCAAAGAGACCCACCTGCCTTTGCTTCCAAGAGTGTTGGGATTTTATTTTATTTTTGAGACAAAGACTTACTGTGTAGCCCTGGTTATCCTGAAACTTGCTCTATAGACCATGGTGGCCTCAAACTCACAGAGACCCGTCTGTCTCTGCCTCCCAACTGCAGAGATTAAAAATGTGCATCACATCTGGCCCTTTTGTTTTGTAAATGATTCCTTTTTATTTTTTTCTGTGCATTGGTGTTTTGCCTGCATATATGTCTGTGTGAGGGTGTCAGAACCCCCCCCCAAACTGGAGTTAAAAACAGTTGTGAGTTGCTATGTGGGTGTAGGAATTGAACCAGGGTCTTCTAGAAGAACAGCCAGTATTCTAAACCTCTCTGAGCCATCTCTCCAGCCCTCTTTAATATATATTAAATATATATATAATTTATATATATTATATGTATAGGTATCTGTCTCTGTCTGACTGGTTTTGTTGTGATCATGTTGTGATCTGATATGATGCATGCTTTACCTGGAGTGCCAGTCAGATGGTTATAGACATCTCATGCCCCATGTGGTGGGAGGCATTATGGCAGGAGACACTGTTTCTATGTAGAAAGACTTCATTATTATTATAAAGAAATATAGAGAGGAGAGAGAAGAGAGAAAGAGAGAGAGAGAGAAGGGAGAAAGGGAGATGGAGTTGAGAGTAGACTCCTCCAGGCAGGTAAGGAAGAGGGAAGACAAGACAGAGGTGGGAATTATTAAATGGAGCTTGACATCAGTGCTCAAGGAGGGAGAGACTTCAGAGGCTAGAACAGAATCCGAGACTCTCTCTCTCTCTCTCTCTCTCTCTCTCTCTCTCTCTCTCTCTCTCTCGTGTGTGTGTGTGTGTGTGTGTGTGTGTGTGTGTGTGTGTGTGTGTGTGTGTGTGTATGTGTGTATGTGTGTAGTGCTCTTAACTGCTAAGGTGTCTCTCCAGCCCAGACACCTCTTACTATACTCTCTGTGACAAATGTCCACACAGCCTCTCCCTGGCCCTGGGTGAAGAACATTTCACCAATATCGGGTCTAATTCTGCTTTGCTGAATCTTCCTCTTACCAACTGTCCTGCCCCTCCCTACACCAGTTCAGCTGTTCTGTTTGTTTTAGGTGTGTCATGAGAGCCTCTGTATCCTGCTGTGTCCTTGGGAGCACCTCATCCCCCAGCCCCTGGGTCCCCTTCTGTGGTGTTTGTCTTTCTGGGTCTGGGTTACTTCACTCAGGATAATATTTCTAGTTCTGTCCATTTCCCTGCAAATTTTATTTTTCTTTATAACTAACTTTATAACTAAGCAATACTATTAGTCCATAGTTGTATATGTATCACATTTTTACTAAGCATTCTTCAGTTTGAAATGATCCACATGAGATACTTATTGACAACCACACTGATTAAGCCAATGAAAAATTTTAAGTCCATTTTTATTGATGGTCAGACCAAGAGCAGGTTTGTGCCTCTGAAAAATCTCTTGGTGCCCAAGCTCAGGGATGCAGAGTTTTAAAGGTAAACCCACAAAGACCATAATTTACATCAGAGTTAGATGAGGGTCAGAGTAACCTTGAACCATTCATTTCTGGCAGAGCATGGTAATTATTTTTAGACATAACTTGTCAATTATTTTTGACTTTTATCTTTTCTTGTTATTTCATTTTACTTAATTATTTTGATTAACACATGTGGACCATGGTCAAGGCCATAGAAATCTCAAATGTGTTGCCAAGGCAGATGTGCATGTTGAGAGGTCGAGGGTAGAGGACTGAGAACTGTCTAAGTAAATCTACGGTGGAATTAGAACAAGATGACTCCATTAGTCATTTCAGGCTGGAGGACATTTATTTAGGTTGTATCTGTTTCCTAGCTATTGTGACCAGAACATCACTGAACGTAGCTGGGAATTATCTGCGAAGTGGGATGTCTAGTCAAGGGGTAGTATAGTTGGGTCATATGGTGGATCTAATTTTGTCTTTTTGAGACGTCTCCACAGGATTTCTATAGCAGCTGCAGCCGTCTGCACTCCATCAGTTGTGATGGGTTCTCTTCCCCACACCCTTTGTCAACTGTTTCTTGATCTTAGCTGCTGGATGGAGTGAGAAGAAATCTCAGAGTATTTTTAATTTACATCCCCCTAATTATAAAGGAGGTGGTAAGAAAGAGGAAAAATGGGGAGCAGACTTTAAATTGGGGAGAGGGAGGGTGAGCTATACGGAGGAAGGAGAGAGGGATAAGTAGCACTAAGGATGTTAGAAAATCCATAAGAAAACATTTCATGTTTTATGTGTGTGTGTATGTGTGTGTGTATGTTACAACATTGTACAAGTTATTTGACTTTTCTGTCACTTGTTTCCTCAGCTATGTAAAAGGGAGTCAGGAGTAACGATAGTATCTACCTACTAGAGCTGAGAAGATGGAGTCTGGCATATGTGATGTATTTAAGTCTGTATCTAATATAGTTCTTCTGCCTGACATGTTTGGACACTTTTATTTTAATCCCAGCACAATGGAAGTAGAGGCAGGAAGATCTCTGTGAGTTTAAGACCAGCTTAGTCTACAGAGTGAGTTCCAGCCCAGCCAGAGCTACCCACTGAGACCCTGTCACAAACAAACAAACAAACAAACAAAACAACACACACACACTGTATGTAACACATGAATGTAATGTGTAGTGCATTATAGCTAGTAATGTTAATATTACTCATTTATTTTTCTTTCTCCATCTCTCTGTCTCTCTCTGGAATTAAGTCTGGGACTCTGCACAGGCAAGGCAAGTATTGCCACAGTCTTAGGGTTTCTATTGCTGTAGAGAGACACCATGACCACAACAACTCTTATAAAGGAAAACATTTCATTGGGGTGCTGTTGTGGAATATTTATACACTGTGAAGAAATGTGCTGTAACTGGTGTAATAAAAAGCTGAACAGACAATAGCCAGGCAGGAGGAAAGGGTGGGTCTTTCAAGCAGAGAGAGGAAGAGAATTATCGAGGCACACAGGATGCCATGGAAACAGAATAACGCAGACACCCGATGGCAGGTAAAAATGGTAGAATAAAGATTAATAAATATATAGCTTAATTTAAGCTATAAGATAGTGGGACAAACCTAAGCTAAGGCCAAGCTTTCATAATTAATAAATCTCCATATTGCTATTTGCAGGGTGCTGGTTTCAACAAAAAAGTATGACAGAGTGGCTCACTTACAGTGTCAGAGGTTCAATCCATTATCATCATGGGAGGAGTGTTTACTTCCTCTAACAAGTGCCTCTAACAAAGCCGTGTTTCCTCCCTATGACATTATGAAGACCAATTACATTCAAATTACCACAGCCACCAAGATGCAAATTCAGCCATTACATCTATAGTATGTGTGTGTGTGTGTGTGTGTGTGTGTGTGTGTGTGTGTGTGTGTGTGTCTGTCTGTCTGTCTAGAGGCCAGAGTTCAATGATAGGTTGACAGGTACAATTTTCTTCATCTTATTTTTTGATACAGGTCTGGGGTTTGGTGCTGGGGCTCACCAATCAGCATAGTCTGGCTGGCCAGTGAGCCCCAGGTGCTCTATTCCCCGCCCTCCAGGCACTGGAGTTACAGGCAAAAGCACCATGCCTGGCTTTCTCCATGTGTGTTGAGACTCAAACTTAGATCTTCCTGCTTGCCAAGCAAGCATTCCCTCCTGGGCTGTCTCCCCAGGCCTTGGCCATTGTATCTGTTAGGGTCCAGTTTGGCAGATGAGGACACTGCAGTGAAGACATTAGGTGACATAGTGTGGCATTTTCAACCATCCTTGTCAGATGACTACAAGAATCAACATTCTTACCCCAAATCTTTCCTATTTCTTGCATATTTGTTGTTCGGCTCATTTTGCATATTGGTCTATATTTTTTATTTATATTTTATGTGTGAGTGTCCTTACCAGCAGAGGACACCATATGGTTGCTGGGAATTAAACTCAGGACCCCTGGAAGAGTAGCCAGTAGTCTTAACCACTGAGCCATCTCTCCAGTCCCCTTGGTCTATCTTTAAACAAATTCCATTCCAGAATTATTTTCAGTGTCTGATTTATTCTGACTTTGGAACAAAAACTGTGTCTTCTCCCTAAGTAATACTCTTATTTTTATAGTTTACCATTAAATAAAATTATCTAGTATTAACCCAAAGATAGCGAAAGTATATTTGGAAAACAGTATAGTATTAACTGTATCAAAATTCATATAACTGGTCTAGGTCTGTTGACAAATTCTTGTAATCCTAATATTCAGAAGACTGAAGCAGGAACCCACAAGTTTGAGGCCAGCATGAGCTAGCTATACAGTGAGTTCCAGCCCAGGTGGGCTACTCAGCAAGGCACTGCTTCAAAAAGTAAATTAAAATTAGTCATTAAAATTGATATAGCGGCTTAGCAATAAAAATGCATCTATACCATGGAGTCTCTACGCTCTACGTGGCTTACAAATTAGAGAGCCGTAGGGCTCTTCAAGCTGAGATATCGGGGCTCTCGGCTAACAACAGCACCATGAACCTGGTGTGTGCATTATGCAAGAGAGGAAACTGAGCCCAAACGGAGCAGGGAAACTGCTATTTAAATTGTCACATGGGCAGTAACAACTGAAAACGACACCCCCCGCAAGTATTGTTTTCCCCATAGCATGACTTTCACAAGTGCTCTGTGTACAGCGCCGTGTCTATGTTTGCGGGTTCCTCCTCCTCTGGGCTTCTTTCTGACTGGATGGAAGGAAAGGTGAGAGAACCCCATCTGTTGGCTGGCTTGTCAGATTTCCACGGTGCCAAGCCAGCGGGTACAGTGGCAGGATCACCCTGTGAGCCAGCACAGAAGAGAATCACCCACTGCTCTAAAGATGGGCCCAAAGTCATGAGTAGAGAGATGCCAAGGAAGCTGCAGTGGCTGGCGCCTTACACTGGTTAGAAGAGAAAGGAGCTGAGGGCTTTGTTGGGGGATACAAAGGGATTTGGGGTTTTGAAATCAAGTTTTCCTTTGTAAATCTCAGGCTACCCTGAAACTGAGTACGTAGCCCAGGCTGGTCACTATGTAGTGACGGGCCTGCCTTAGCCTCCTTATTGTGAGTTATAGGCATGAGCTGTAACACCTGGCTAAACAAAACTTTTTGTGGAGGTGGGGAGGACAGAGCCTCACTGTAGTCCCTGGCTTGCCTTGGATTCAATACAGACAAGGTTGGCCCTGAACTTGCTTCAGCACCCCAGCCTCTGCTTCCAGAGTGCTAAGATTACAGGCATGTGCCACCACTCTCAGCAAGACGTGATTTTTATAGCAGAAAATAATAAATATATATATAGTATTTTTGTATGTATATTGTGTATTATATATTCTACATTATATATGTGCATATGTTTGTCTATGCATGTATACATGTGTATATATCACACATACTTAAAATTGAACACAGAGACACTCATTTACATATGAGAACCAGTAGTTCCCAGTTCCACTGGGGACTGACATTTCTTATGGGCAGAACCTGTAATTTCAGACTAGACATTCAATTTTTTTGGTTTTCTCAGTCCACAATATCAGCATAGTTTTATGACGGGCCTAAGAGAGCCACTGAGTCACAAAGCGTAGCCACAGAATGACATAGAGAAGAAACATATAGAATGAAAACAGCATTGGGGAAATTTGCTTTAATTAAAGAACCAGGCTCGGTTTAGAAGCAGCTGCCTTTAATCCCAGCAGTCAGGAGCAAGAGGCGGGGGCGTGTCTGTCAACTAAATGCTAGCTCATCTATACAGTGAGCTCCAGGACAGCCAAGACTACATAGAGAGACTCCATGTTAAAACAAGACAAAACAATCAAAAAAAAAAAAAAAAAAGACAGACTTTGTTTCTTTGTTCTTTGGGCACCGAGAACCTAGGTCCTTGCTTTGCCATGGGCACAGTCTGCCACTAAACCACAGCTCTCAACCCTCAAGACTGCTTAGCTGGGAGAGCCCAGTAAAATATTCAGACTGTGGCCGAGACTGCAGAACGCCTTGTTAATAAACAGTGACTTCCTTTCCACACAGAGGCTTTTTTTTTTTTTTTTTTTTTTTGTCAACTGGTTCTTTTGGCCCTTTTGTCAGAAGACTTGTTGGTAAAAGCTTCAAGAGAAGGCCTCTGCACACCCTCTAGACCAGAGGAGCAGTGATGAGTTCTGAGACATCACAGATGGACGTACTGTAAACAAATGTGGACAGAAGCAGGAAGGTTAAGAAATGTCACCACTGCTATTATGCCCGTCATCCAGTGCTAATCATCTCAGTGTCCAAAACAAAAGATGAGAAGAAAGCCCCTTTCCAAGAACTATTTTGATATTAATTAAACTGGCAGACACACTCAAAAACAACAAACCAAAGTAAAAGCTATTTCAGCTTTACTGGAGAGCCAGAGCACACCAGATACAAAAGATCTCAGTCTAAGGAGAAAAATGATGTACAACCTGCCAAAGGATGCTAGTCATAGTGACTAAAGACAAATGCCTGCTTCACAAAGCAACACAAAGAAAGCAATTTGTGATTCTAATAAACACTGTGGACATTTTGAAACAGGAAAAAATAAGTATTTCTAATGGTTCGTGCATGCTAGTGGTTTTCTGAAATGATGTGGGAAATTGTCTAACAAGAACATGTCTCAGACTCAGTCAGTCATTGGGGCCATGGCTGTGCAAAGACCTCATCAGCCTGGTGTCTCCCGAAGCCAAGACCAGTCTGACCAGTTTGCAGATAGAAATAAAAATCAATGAGAAAGAACAGATCAGAGGACTGTTTGGAGCTGGTAGAGCCTGTCAACAGAGAAAATGGATAATTCTCAGCCCAGGTGAAGTGAAAACATCATCCGGTTAAAAAAAGAAGTTGATTATAAGTTCCACAAAGCAGAGGAATTAAACAAACAAGTTATCATACAAGGGTCTGTGTACATGTCGTGGGCAGATCACTCCGGACTGGAAACTCAACAGCTCTGAAACCTGATTTCATTGATGGAGTACCACTGTGAAGAATGAGGGAGAGGGAGGTAGAGAGGCAGAGGTGGGCAGGAGCTGAAGGACACTGTGATGTGACTCTAGAGTTGCTGCCCTAAGTCAGAGCATGGCCGAGCCAAAGTTCAGGGGAATTCAAGTTGGAGAAAAGAAGAGGAAAAAGTGAGTGTTTTATCAGAGGTAAATCCATGCATTCTAGAATACTGTTTTCTAAATTCGGGGTAAGTCTATGGTCAAAAGGCATATACAAGTTGTCTTCATTCGAGAAACTCAACACATCCATGTTTGTTTTTATTTGTTTGGTTGTGTTTTGAGACAGGATCTGTGTAGCTCCAGCTATCCTGGAACCCATTATGTAGATCAAGATAGCCTGTAAGGAACAGAAATTCCCTGGCCTCTGGATTAAAGCAGTGTACCATCACACCTAGCTCTTGAGTATATGTCTTATGTAATCATTACAATGTAGACTTTCTTTCTTTTTTTTTTTGGCAGGGGTGGGGGGTGGAGCCGTGGGGGTAGGGGGGTGGGGTGGGGGTGAGGAGGGCAGGAGCTCTATATATGGAAGCCTGGCCTTGAACTTAACATTCCCCTTCCTCCACCCCACCTCCCCAGGGCTGTTTATAGTTTTACATCACCATGCTGGAGTGGAAGTCCCCTGTGATGCTCCTTCCCCACAGTATCAGTATCATTGGTATCATTGTGATTGCAGATTCCTGACTGTATTGTCTTTTGTTTATATGTTGTTTTGTGACAATGCTCCCCTGTAATCCTCTCTGCTATCTTAATTCATTAATAGCACCATGTGTGTCTGGGGATGGGCAGTAACCAGACCCTTTCATGGGCATCATCTCCAACATAAGTGCAGTTATATAAGGCCAGTTAGACGATGACCCACTTCTACTCCAAAACTGTGCAAATATCATTGTTCATTGCTTACAAATGCTTTTCTTCCAGAAGCTGGGCTGAACATGGGAATGTTTTGGATGAACCCTGTCCAGAGCTCTATTCTCAGAGTAACAGTAATTGTGCCTCTGGGATGAGGGGCAGACGGTTGGGTCTGAAACAGAATTCTGATAGATAGACAGATATCTCAGAGTTTTAAGGCTGGAAGGACCTTAAGAAGAATGCAAGATAAAGACATTCTCAATACTCCAAACTTTGCAAAGCTGGAAACTAAAGCCATATTAGACTTCCAGTGTGCCTTTCAGAAATGTCAGGTGAACAGTGAACCCAGAAATGTCCAGATACAGACTCACATAACACCAGCTCCGCTCAGGCAGAGAGGACACTGCCAGTACATCCATATATTTGTAACCGGGATAATTATGACTTCATAGGTGGAACCACTTCCCGAAGACCGGATGCTGTAGGTGGAGAAGATGGGATCTTACCCAGACTCTGTCCCTAATACCATGCTGCTGTGTCGATTGTCTCCACAGTCCAGACCCTTCACGATGGCTGTGCCTACCATTGGAGAGTCTCTGTAATAAGGTTCATGATAGAATGTGTTCTGGTATCAGCTCCACTAATTAGCCCTGAGGACAAGGACACATGTCTTGGCATGAATGACTCGCAGTCCCTCCTCCCCCATCTAAAAAATGCTGAGAGGAAACTGAAGGGTCACAAAGTCAGACCAGGCAGGAGGATTTTGAGTTCAAAGACCTCCTTGGCTACACAAGTTCAAGGCCAGCTTGGGCTACATAAGGGTCACAAAGTCAGACCAGGCAGGAGGATTTTGAGTTTAAAGACCTCCTTGTCTATACAAGTTCAAGGCCAGCTTGGGCTACATACTGAAGAAAACTGAAGCCCAGTGTAATAGTGCTTGACTTTAATCAACACTCAGGAGGGACTGACCGGTGGATCTCTGCAAGTTCAAAGGTGTAATACAGCTGAGAGAGAGAGAGAGAGAGAGAGAGAGAGAGAGAGAGAGAGAGAGAGAGAGATCCTGGTGGGTTGGGTAGAGGAGGGTGGGAGGACCGGCTGGCAGCATTCAGTGTAAGTGGGGAGCACAGGAAACCCTGGCTTGCAGGCAGCACTAATGTGAAGGCTTTATTAAAGGCAGGAGAGGAGGACAGAAGAAGGAGAAAGAAAGGGGAGAGAGGAAATGGGAGGTGCACATGACCTCTAAGGAGAGTCGGGAGTGGGGAAGGGGTTTTTCCCTCTGTCAGGACACTGGGCAGGCCAGGGGTCTGAATACCAACAAGGCAACCTGGTCTATGAAGTGAGTTCCAGGCCAGATGGGGCTACATAGCGAGACTATGTCTCTGCACCATGTGCATGCCTGTCCACAGAGTCCAGAAGAGGGCATTGGACCTGGAGTTACACACAGTTGTGAGCCACCCGGTGGGTGCTGGGAAATCAAACCTGGGTTCTTTGGAACAGCATTCAGTGTTCTTAGCCAGGAGCCATGTCTTCCACCTCTTAAATTATAATTTTTAGCCCGTTATGATCTGTTTGTGTACCTTATTTAAATAAAAAAAGTTCAGGGTTATTATTTAAAAAAACAAACAAAAAAAAAAAAACCTCATGCAGCCTTTGCAGAAAGATGATCCCACTGGTTGAGAATAAGACCACGACCATCACAGTTTAAAGTCAATTTTGAAGCAAGCTTAAATTAAATACTGGCTAAGTGGATGGGCTCTGGACAAATCTATGCCCAGATTTCCAGGAAATGGCCCTAAGTCATAGTTTGTAGCAGCTTAAAGTATTTCCCGTCAGGTCCAATCAGAGGCAAGCATACATCTTGATGTACTTCCTTCCAGGGTACCGCTGGCTCACTAGTGATCCAGCACTTCTTGAGTCGTTGGGTCAAACAAACTTGTTTAGGGGAGTGAAAACATGTGACCTGTTATCTCCCATGAGCAATAGCCTCCAGCATTTCAGGAACTATCTGTCCTTGGGCTAGGGGCTTGCAGATCAGAGGCATTTTTGTTTCACGGCACAGTAATTAAAACTTAAAATGTAACTTTGGCTCTTATACTAGCTGGGATAAGGCCTTGTATTCACTCGGCTCTGGTGGAGGCTGGGCAGAGACGGGCACTTCCTGCAATGGTCTCAGGACACCTCCCTTGATATAATGACCTATAGATGCTGGACAGTGTTGTTGGTACTGAAGAGTAGTGGAAAGACAGACGTCAACAGAGGGAAGGGTGAGGCATTCCGAGGGAGGGACACTCCCAGCTGCCAAGGTTATTAGCAGCAATGACTTTGCATAAGAGGACACACCCATACATATTATTCTGTTAGAGGCTCTGACACACAACTGTCCCAACCTACTCAGCCTTTCTCAGAGCTTACCCCACTTTCTTTTTCTCTTGTCCTGACTCTTGCCTCTACCTGCCTAGGCCTTTGCTTTGTGACAACACTTTTCCTGGGGAGATACTACACAGGTCTACTCGCCCAGATAGTGAGTCCCCAACAGACCAAAGTACTGATACCACCAACGTCCAACTGGATGAATCAATGAGTTTTATTGGGGTTTCTTACAGGAGAGTGAGGGGTTCTTACAGGAGCAGAAATTACTCTGAGACAGCTACATCACCAAAGTCCACTCAGCGTGGGTGGCAGCCCACAAGGCTGGGAACCTGGAGCATGCTGCACCGCCTGCAGGCTGCTCACAGGTTTGGGGAGCACCTCTCCCAGGTGTCTCAATTGGTCTTAGCCTCTCCAGGCAGCTCATCTGGTCTCCCAGTGACTCTCGGCAACCTGGCTTGTTTACTCTTGGAAAGAAGAGGCTTAGTGAATCTGGTCAGTTTCAAGGACTGCCTGAAACTGTTTTGAATTGTTTACCTTATGGCTTATGAAGCTTCCCTGTGGGGTGAAATGTTTCAATCTTAGAGTAAATGTTTTTGTTATACAACAGTATTATCATAAAGTTGGACGGTTCCTGGAGCAAGAATAGAAACAAAATGGAGTTACCAAAACAAAAAAAGTCTTCTTTTGTATAATGTGTGCAAATATTTTGCTTAAATATGTATATATATTCAATGTATGTATGTATATCACATGTATGCCTAGTTTCCACAAAGGACAGAAAAAGGCATCAGATCTCCTGGATCTGGAGTTACAGATGTTTATGAACCATCATGTGGGTGCTGGGAATCAAACCCAGGCCCTATACAGAAACACATGCTCCAAACCACTGAGCTATCTCTCCAGCCCTGGAATTCTGACTTCTCAAGGCTCTTGAGCTTGTGAAAGAAAAAGAAATAGAACCTAAGGTTGCTTGGCAGCTCTAAATATGCTGTTGTGTGTTACTGAACATTGGAATTATAGCCAGAGAGATACCAGAAGCTAACATGTAGCCAAACCTGGTGGTATATACCTATAGAGTCAGCACTCAGAAGACTGAGACAGGAGGATCACAAGTTTGAGGCACCTTGAGCTAGAAGGCAGATTCTGTCTCAAAAGTCAAAACAAAACAAAGTGAAATAATAAAAGCTAATATTGCCAAGCACTTAGTAACTGCGGGGCTCTATTCACTATCCTATGAATTTATGCTGTGTGTCTCTGAGCTGTGTGAAATGGAGATTATGAACTCAGCTA
This sequence comes from Sigmodon hispidus, assembly GCA_004025045.1. Lineage (NCBI taxonomy): Eukaryota > Metazoa > Chordata > Mammalia > Rodentia > Cricetidae > Sigmodon > Sigmodon hispidus. The sequence continues at coordinate 22,998 of PVIH01003494.1, forward strand.
CACAGGTGAGGAACGGACATGATGACAAGGAAGTAACTATCCCACAAGGCTCACGGGAGAACTGGACATACAAGCCTGAGCGGTCTTGTTTCAGAACCAAACAGCTCTTCACTGTCAACCTTTCAGTCTTAAAGTACAGGCTATTCTCTGAAACTGAAATTCCATCTTATAGATGGGAAACCCAAAGACGAGAAATAATGAGACCCACCCACATCCAGACAGCAACAGAATAGCTAAAGGACTGCATCTCCTTGAATCCAAAATAGAAATTCTTCCACCTCTTGCTGACTCTGACTTGGATGCGGACAGAGGATCTGAAGGGATGATGCTCTCATTTTCTTATGGAAAGTTTGCTTCTCTTCTCTGTGTGATTCTGGCTTTCCTGTGATGGGGAAGCTGGAACATTCTGAAGTTGAATAGTTGCATTAGTCTGAGAGGTAGAACTAATTTGTTCTTGGTGTCTATCCTGTCACCAGACTGTGGACTGCTTATGAGCTGGAGAGGTCAAGTTTTTGCTGAAAGAAATCCACAGTCATGAACAAAGTCTAAGCTGATCAGCGGGCTAGGGTGTGTTTATCTGAATTAAATATTCCAATAAGCCAGCAGTTCTTAACCTTAGATGAATATTGCAATCTCTATCCTGTGTAAAAGAGTTTGGAGCCTTGAAGCTGGGCATGGCCATGCAGGTGTGAGAAGCACACTATAATCCTAGTGTTCAAGCAGCTAGAGCAAGAACAGCACATGCCTGGCTCAAAGCAAACCAAACATGCAATTAGTCACTGTCAGAAGTAAGTCCAGATTACTGTAAACTGACCTGGCTCAAATTCTATAGAGCTTTTCATTATCATTTATATTTCTTGTTTTATTTGTTTTGTTTTGTTTGTTTGTGACAGGGTTTCACTATGTAACAATGGCTATCCTGGAACTCACTATGTAGACCAGGCTAGCCCCAAACTCACAGAGATCCACCTCCATCTGCCTCCCAAGTGCTGGGATTAAAGGCATGTGCCACTATGCTGTTGTTAAACATCCCCAGAAATCTGTACAGATGTGCACATGCCTACACACACACACACACACACACACACACACACACACAGAGCGGCTCAAGCAGACAGACCAAAAAGGACTTCATGCCAACTCTATCACTTATCACTGAAAAGTTAACTACCTTTTTTTATGCCCGGCCTTCTGCCTTCTGAAGAGTATTGGCTGCATGGAATCATTGAGCAAACGGTCCCAAATCAAACCTAACAAACATGCAATGCTAATTGTGGTTATAGGTAACACATTTTCTGCAAAATTACCTACCCCAGAGATGATTTATAAATGCACCAGGGAGGAAAAGGGATCTCAAGTCCAGTCACTGTGTGGCAGTAACGCATCTGACAGCTTAGTGCGGTGGGATAGCTTCATACTTCCAAGAATGGAACTGCCCTGCCCCGGACTCAGTGCAGTCTGAAGATGTCATCACTCTGCTGAAGCATCATGGGTGTGATAGGTAGCACACAGATAGTACATCTTCTAAAGATACAAAAATTTCTAGAGGCAGAACATGTAGGAATGTATATTAAGAGTAGCCCACATGTAAGATGACTGGTGGAGACTCAGCTCCCCTTAGAGACAGCATGTCACATCACTGCTTAGCCCTATTCCCATATATTTATCAACCTAGTTCCCAGCCGCTAAACACACCCAGCTTATTATCTATACGCAAACGAAACAGAAAAAATGAAAATTTAGCCTCTTTTAGTTTCTGCAGCAACCCACCTCTCATTTCCTATGTTAGTTTCTGCAAACACAAGCAGGCACGAACATCCCACGTGGTGGCCAAGAGCCAAGGAGTCAGGGCACAGAGGGGAAAGAGCTGTCTAAAGCTATATTAGTAGCAATGTATTTGAGGGTCTTTAATTATTTTTCTGTATGTTTTGTTTTAATCAAACATGACATTTACACATCACTATTTTCCAGTGTACTGCTTGATATATTAACATAATCACAAAATATGCCAAATTAAAATAAAAACTGTTGATTCAGAAGTGATTAGATCTCACAATGAACTCACAACTATTCATTTTAACTGCATCATTTTCCTGATTAAGCAGAAACAACTTGATAAATAATCCAAACAAATCACCACTGGAAATGAATAGTATAGGTTTTCTAGAAATGAAGCTATGTTTATTTATGAGTGGAGAACAATAAAATAGCTAAATTAAATAAGAGATAGGAAGCTGAAGTCAAACTTATTACAACCCCCCCTTCCTGAGTGGTAATCTAAATTTAAATAAATTTCAGTTTCATCTAAATTGCCGGCATCAGTGCAATCATCTTGAATAGTGGATGGAGCAGAATGTAAAAAACAAACACACAGTCAGAAATTCATAGGATGAATAATAAAAAACAAACCATGTCTTGTTCTAACGAGAAGAGACATCAGGGGTAAAGTAACCATTTAGGGAATGTATGATATCAAAAAGAACTCTATGAGCCCATAAAAGGGACACAAAGGAAAGGAGCCTTCAAACTAATGTTTGTCAAAGCTACCCAATCAGATTCCCTAGGCTTTATTTATCAGTTATCCATACTTATCAACTAAAATTCTTAAAAAATTATTATATATGAAAATGCAAAGGTAAAATGTTGAGATGTTAAGAGAATTGCCGATCAATGTGCCAAAATTTCATTTTGTTCCCACCTCATCAGCCTATCATATTTAAACCTTATATTTACCTTATCCTATGTGGCAATCTTTTATTCTAAATGTTGTATCATTTAAATCACTAGTTAATCTCTGTGAAAGAGTCACACGGGAAGTTCTAATTCACAGGACATATTCATAGAGTGGCTAATGGAGGCTCACATACTTATGATCCCTGAACTTGGGAGATAGAGGCAGAAGAAATTCAAAGCCAGTCTTGGCTACATTGGGAGTCCAATGCTAGCCTGGTGTACACAAGCTTTGTAGATAGGAGCCTGTGAGAGAGGGAGGGAGGAGGGAGGGAAGGAAAGAGAGAGAGAAGGACAGAGACATATAGAGAAAAACAGAGACAAAGATTCATAGTGAAAAGGTTTGGGCATAGAGACGCCATCACTCTTTGGAGGTAAGAGAAGCTCAGATTTCTACTCTTCCATAATTGCAGATGGCGTGGGTATTTATAAAGCTAAATCAATACAACATCATTTTTATCATCAGCACCAGAATCTCACTTCATTGAATTTATTTCCATTCTCCTACTGGCCTGTGACCCTGATCATTCTCTGATGGTAGACTCTTTTGTTTACTCTGGGAGTGGTCCCACATTGGACAGAACTCCAGAGTAAAGCAGGATGCAGGTGTCTGAATAACAGAGGAAAGCTAGCTGGTTTATGGGTGTCATACCCAGTGGTGCTTCATTCTAGTTTCCTGTGAATTGGTGTTTAAATCTGAACTGCTCCGCTGCATTGGCCAGCAGCTGATGATAACACAGGCCAGTCATCTCATGACTCACTTTCACCCTCCTGAGGCCACTGTGCACATTTTCAACATTCAGAGAAATCAAGGTGGCCTCCATGGACAGATTGTTTGGTGAAGAAATATGTTTTCCTGAGACCGGTGCAGTAACAGCTCACCCAGGGACGTTATGAGAAACTCATGTTTCTTAAGGGTGTGGGGACAGGCGGACAGGTTCTCAGTATGTAGCCCAGACTGGATTAAAACATTGGATTCTCTATGTTAGCCTCCCAAGTGCTGATATTACAAGGCATATACAACATTAGATTACAAAGACAGACTTGAACTCCACACCACAGCTACCGACTCAGAAATTCCAAGAGGCCCAGGAACTTGAGTATGAACAAGACCTCCATGTGATTCCAACATACACTGAAGTTTAAGAACCACTGGGTTCTCAGTGTTAGAATTTATTTTAACACTGTGTGAGGGGGACTTTCATTCTATCATAATGCTGTCGAAGCCTGAATTTCACAAAGTATTACAAACGTGAAAACTTAGGGGAAGTGAATTTAAGGAAAGATTTATGAGACTAACACAAAGCACATTTAACAACAACCAACATTATGATTCTAGATAAGGAGTCTCAATAGACAGGGCATCTTTTCAACACTTACAGCTTCCTGAGAAAGAAAGCTCTCTTGGCCACTGCAGGCATCCCATGACTACCCTTGTGAGCCTTCTTATCATTGTTGTCTAAATAACAAGACAGTTTCATGTCAGGAAAGGTCGTGAGTCCCAGGCGCCAAGTCACAACCTTCCAGGTCTATGGTCCACCAGTCCCTTCCTACGCTAGCATCTATGTCTCTCCTCTTCACCCTGGCCAGGCCTATAACCAGAGCTGTAGCCGGGGAGCACCACACACCCTCCCCGCTTTCAAATGTTCTCATCCTCTCCCTCTGCCCTACCTCAAGCTCCTATCTTCTCCTGGGCTTTTAGAGCCTGAAGCAAAACAGAGCTGGGCTGAGCTGTGGGGATGAGTACAGCACAGCCTCCAGGCCTTCTCCAGCGAGGATCCCTGCTCCCTCTCATTCTCTACTGTTACACTTCTATTGTCTCTCTGTAGACAAGGTGCTGAGGGTCAGGGCCTCAGAGAACATGGAGACCATAGCCAGCTGCAGGCTATGAGCCCCTCTTATTCTGCCCGTTTCCCACTTCTCTCCTAGTCTCCCCTCTTTCTGTCCATTAGCAACTTCTAGATGTTGGGTTTGCTCTGAGCTCCATGTTGGAGTCTCGGTTGAAGGTTATCACCACAGAGCAGCACGGGGACTGGATAGAGGAAGCAATACATTGGTGTTCTTGCCTTTGTATATGAATTCTGGGCTCAGTTAGGCTCTCAGGTGGGAGGGGTCATGTCAATGCATCAGGACTGCCCCTCTGTGAGGGGTTTACATCTAGGGATCTTGGTTTTGGTGGGGTCAAATTTCCAAAAGTAATATTTGTCTCAAAATTTTTGACATTCCATCCCTGCCATCTCTCACAGGCAAAAGGCTGCTTTGATCTTTCCCATCACCAAAAGAGAGCTTGACAGACTAAGTCCCAACCAGGACTTCCTGATGAGCAATTCAGACATTTGAGGCTTTGATTGTACCTGCCAAGTCCCTTCTAGAAGTATCTAAACTCCTATTTGTGCTTCCACCAAAGAGGATGTGTCTATTTTCTACTAAGGCAGGAATCTCAGAGAATTCTGAGTCCCCAGGTCCCACCTGCAGAATAAGTTTTTGAAGTCTACAAAGAGCAGTCACAACTTCTGGATTTCATTTCGATGACACTCAGACCCATTAATAGAAGAAGTGCTGGCTGGGTACTGTGGTACGTGTAATCCCAGCACTCAAACATTAGAGCTCTGAATGAAGCCAGAGGATCTGAAGTAGGTAAGGCCAGGCTACAACCAAGTCAGCCTGCTGCACAGCGATGATGTCCTGCCAAAAACCAAAAAACACAGTGGAGGGCGATGCCCTAGGTTATATAACTGCTGTCTGGGAAGATGTTTTCTTCTACCTAGAGTTAGACTAATCCAGGCATTAAGACAACAGTTAAACTGTTTTCAATTTTACTAAGTGAGACTAGGCATGTAGCTCAGAGGATGAGCACCTTCAGAATGTTTTCTGTGTGTGCTGAAGGTATTAACTTGGGTCCATGCTTACAGCAAGCGCTTTAACCACAGAGCCATTCCCCAGCACCAGGAACTGAAATACGGTCTCATTATGTAGCCTTTAGCCCAGAACTCAGCGTATAGACCAAGCTGGCCTTGAACTCACAAAGATTCTCCTGCCTCTGCTTCCTGAGTGCTGTGATTAAAGCACAAATATATATGTTTATATATTTATACATATATTTGTGATATTTTATGTTTTATAGAATTTTATCATTGGCTCTTTCAAGGAAATCATACATGACGAAGCAGAACCATAATTCCAGCTAATCTGGAGACCAAGATGGGAAGATCATAGGTTCTAAGACTGCCTGAGATATAGAAAAAGTTCAAGACCAGCCTAGATAATCTAGAAAAACTGTACCCCCCTCAAAAAAAGAGGTAAAATGGGGCCTGGTTATATCAGTGACAGAGCAGGCATGTGGCCCTAGATCTGATCTCAGCACTGAAACCAAAATCATATATATTTATTCATCCTTGTAAATATCAGGATTAGGTGACTGAGGAAGAACACTGAAGGGTCCAGAGTGGGGAGAAAAGAGCATCTACTTATGTCCAGATTTGGGTATGAAGAAAGCTCCTGTGTGGATGTACTAGATATGAAAGGGACCGTTAGAAAGCCGGCCCCTGCTGGGGATCAAGACCAGCATGCAATTTTCTGAAATTTGCTTTGTTTTTATTTTGAGATGGGATTATTTTGTGATGTTACCCAGGCTATCCTCCAAATCAAGATCCTGCTGCCCCAACATCCTGAGTAGCTGGGATTAAGGTGCACCACGATGCCCAACCAGAATAGGTCTTTTAACTAATTAGAGTTTACCATTACTCTTAGGATCAGACTAAAGTTTTTAGTGCTTCCCAAAATTAGAGAAAATGAAGCAAATAGAGAAGTGGTTTATTGGAGATGGTGGGATTTGGCATCATTGTAACTGTGGGGGAAGAAAGCTGGTGTATAAATACAGCTCTGAACAAATAACCCTTCAGAGCTGTGCAGAAGGGAATTTGGTAAAGCCCTTGTCAAATGGCCTCACTCCCAGAGACAGGCCCAGCCTTCTAGCCTTACTTACCCTTATTTCTCCCAACATAGAACTGGGGCAGTGGGCTTTGCCAGTCTCATGTATCCAAAGCTCATGGTAAGGACTGATAAGTACTTCGTAGTATTGAGTTTGGGTTCTGTGCTTTCTTGGGATGAAAGCCAGGTCATGATGGAGTGCTAGGAACTAAGGGTTGTTGGCTGTCACTTGAGATGCTCTGCTTGGAGAGGAAGAGATGGGACATTAAACTGCGGGGCTATTCCAGGCATCAAGAACCATATCTTCAAACAAGCAGTAGAGCTCTCCAAACCAGAAAAGCTATGTGTGTTTGGACTCCTTGAGGGAGGGCAGTGAGTGACCTACAAGCAAGGAAAACAAGTTTAAAAAGGCAAATGCTGGCAATGCAGCACACCATCTTCCAACATCTGCAAGACAATCTCCTGGGATAAAAGGGAAGCATTTGGCCAAGAAGGCAGGGTCCAAAGGCTAATCACAAAGAAGTACAGTGACACATTGGCCTTTCTGACTGATTAAGACAGGTAGACAAATTCACAACCACCACACACACACACACACACACACACACACACACACACACACACAGTGTCATAGATTTTTTTTTTGCAGGGTTTCTCTGTGTAGTCCTAGCAGTCTTGCAATTGGCTTTGTAGACCAAGATGGCCTTGAACTCACAGAGATCCATCTGCCTCTGCCTCCCAAGTACTGAGATTAAAATCATGTGCTACCACTGTCTGGCTTTATAGCAAGATCTTCATGGAGCTATTGGATGGCTACTAAGCTAGGTTTTATAGCTCGATTCTAATTAAGTCACGTGTGCTTACTAACTAACATTTACAACTGAAGAACTATAGTTAAAGTTCAGCTTCCTCAACCTTCCCCAGTCCCAAAAGCTACAGTATAATTGCTCTTTGTGACAGATGGATGCATTTGCAAGAAATTTCTATTATTGTCCCCGATTTATAGGTAATAAAACAGATGACTGGGAACACTTAACCCAGGCTTTTCAAAGCCTCCAGTCCTGCATGTTGACCTTGCTCTGCATCTTCCTCACATCTCCAGTCCCCAGAGTATGTATCCAGTACCAGGACACAACAGGACCTCTAGAGCCAAATGACATGTGAAACCATCAAAGCTGGTGGGTGTCACTCACTACGAGACCCACTTTCCAGCCTCATTTGACCATCACATACCCCACCAACACACTTATTGAGATGATTGTCACTGAAGTCTGGGTGCTGTTTCTCCATCAAACAACTGTGTGTGATGAGGTGGGGTTGGGGGGAGACAAAAGATCCCTGGTGTGAAGGCTATTCTTGGTTATCAACTTGACTATATCTGGAATGAACTATAATCCAGAAATGGAAGACACACTTGTGATCTGGATCTTGAGGCAGAAAGACAACGTGCTTTTAAATCCAGACTTTGAGGCTGGAGGTCACACTTTTAATCTGGGTCACACCTTCTGATGGAAGGACAATGGAAGAAGGAAAGGGTGTGTTCCTTCTGCACTTGCTCACTTGCCATCACCTTGTCAGCACTTTTTTTTTTTTTAATTTCACTAGCATTGGGGCCTACTACTTAGGGATTCCAGCGTATATGAAAGACCAGCTAAGTCACCCAGCTAGCCATTGCTGGACTCAGCCTGTAAGTCATTCCAATAAATTTTCATATATATATATATATATTTTATAAGCTCTGTGACAAGAGAACCCTGACTAATATAGCTGAAATCTGTGGACCAGGACATAGACATTGACCTGCATTAGGTGGCTCTGATGCTCACCATTCTAACGCTCCAGCTGTGGGCCCAATGCCTCATTTGCTTCCACTGATTTAGGAAGAAGGAGGATTGACTGAATAGCCCATGTGGTTATCTCCTGGCATTTGTATAACATTGAGCAAAATCTAGCTGGTGAGCTTCAGCAACCCACCCCACCTGACTTTTCATATTCTGTCTGCCAATAGAGTTGATTCAGATTCAGGCTGACCCAGAAAGGGATCTTCCCAAGCATGCCCAGGAAGAGTGAGGCTGGATTTGAAGCAATTGCAACATAATCATTTATCCTGCTACACTTTTTACTGATCAAACAAGTTTGTGGCAACTTGAATTATTCATCTTCTACTATGAATTATTTCCATATAGACAGATCTCTAGGAAGGACCCCAGAGAGTCATGTTGATGAATTTACTCCCAGTGTGGAGGCAAGGGAGTTTAAATGACGGTGACTTTAGAAAACAGCAAGAGCTTGATGTTGCTGTGGAATAATATTTCTACACACTGTGAAGATTTGCCACTTGGATTGGTTTAATAAAAAGTTGACTGGCCAGTAGCCAGGCAGGAAGTATAGGCAAGGATAACTAAGCTAAGGATGCTGGGAAGGAGGGAGGTGGAGTCAGAGGAGACGCCAGCAGAGACAGAGGAAGCAGAATGTGTAGAAAATGAAATAACAAGCCATGAGCCACTTGCTAGAAGATAGATAAAAAATATAGGTTAAATTAAAAAGTTAGCTAGTAACAAGCCTGAACTATTAATCAAGCATTTATAGTTAATATTAAGACTCTGGGTGGTTGAAAGCGGCTGCTGGCACATGAAAACTCTGCCTACAAGGTGTCCTATAAAGCTCCTGAGAAACTCAGGGACTGAAGTTCTGAAATATCAAGGATCGCTTCCTGGACAAATGGGGAGGTCAACAGAGCCCTCAGGAAAGGGCTGAGACAGCTGGATGTGGTGACACACGCCTTTAAACCCAGCACTTGGGAAGCAGAAGGCAGAAGGATCTCTGTGAGTTCAAGGCCAGCCTGGTTTGTATAAAGTGAGTTCTAGAACAGCCAGGGCTGTTACACAAAGAAACTTTGTCTCAAAACCTAAACAAAAAAGGAGAAGGAAAAAGAAGAAGGAAGAGGAAGAGACTGAAAAACAGAAGATGAGGCCATTTTGGCAGTGTGACCAAAGTTGTGGGCTGTGGGTTGAGATTTGTACTTGGCTGTGAGCAGCTGGGACCTCCTGACAGTGACAGTCTGTGTGTAGAAAGGGATGTACACATACCTCTTCTAACCTACTTTCTAGCAAAACCAAAAGCCTACCGATCTCTATTCCTGCAACAGTGCCCCCTCTCATGGCCACTGATTTGTACAGGAGGATAAAGGGCCTTAGATATATGACACAATGTGAAGCAATAGATCTGAATGCTGCTCCGAGGCAGCACCAGGGCAGCTCAAGTAGTTCTTAGTCTCCAGCAGATTTGGTGATGGTGTCTGTTACCTTTCTTGCTCCTGAGACAAACAAAATGCCTTACAGAAATATGATAGTTTTCTTTTGGCTTGTGGGTTGGGAAGTCTTGTCCCAACACAATGAGGAAAGTCTGGAGGAGCCCAAGGATGCAGGAGAGTATGGTATTGGTGATGCCGGGCCATGGATTAGGAAACAGAGATATCATATTAGAACCAGGGCTGCCAGTCACCAGGACCCAGTTATTGAAGGCTCCACAGCTTCCTGGAAGAGTACACATGTCCCAGTCAAAGTATAACAGCAGCTATACAGCAGGAAATGTTCATGAGAGGGGACAATCAGAGCTAATTCTTTCATCCCGTAATCATGAGCTGGAATAAATAGCATCTCCTTATGACCCTAAAAGAGAAGAGGCCATTTGTTAGAGGTCATAACAGCATGGATGGAGTTGATCTGAAGCCTGGGCCTTTGGTGGTGTGGATCAGGCTAACTTCTGTTACCCCTTCACCTGTAGTCAGTGGTCTCTACCAGTAGAATCAGAGGGGCATGTGTGCATGTGTGTGCATGTGTGTGCATGTGTGCATGTGTGTGCATGTGTGTGCTGCACTGGGTGATAATGAGAGTTTGATCACAGATTGTCACATCTGACTTCCAAGGTGAACTGAGATACCTGTCAGAGAGGATTATCACTTGGAACAATCAAAGTCAACCTTGAAAATGGTTGTCCCATAAATCTGACCTCTATGGGGGCTGGAGAGATGGTTCAGAGGTTAAGAGCACTGACTGTTCTTCCAGAGGTCCTGAGTTCAATTCCCAGCAGCCACATGGTGGTTCACAACCATCTATGATGACACCTGGTACCCTCTTCTATACACTGTATACATAATAAATAAATAAATAAATATTTTTAAAAGTCTGACCTCTATGGGCTGAATTCTAGAATAAATGTGGATTGAGTTTGGCCCTGAATGGCCTCGGATGGATGGCAAGCTGAATTGAGATATTCTACAATCATGGTGGCTCTAGGTGTTCCAGTTTGCCATGGCTCAGTCTGAATGGTGCCATGTCATCCCCTGGGCCTCTCACTGGTTACTACACCACCCACACCATCCTGCTGAGGAAAGACCTCATGTCAAGATTAGCCAGCTAAAAAGATCTTAAATCTTAAGATCAGGGAATAACTATAAGGATTTTTCATAGACAAGAAGGAGGAGAAATACAAGGTACTATCTGAAAGAGACCTGAACCTTCCAGATGATTTCAGAACATAGCTTCCAAAGGAGCATTAAAATACCTCAAAGCACACAGGAAAACAGCTATGTCCCACTCACCTGATGCTGGCCAAGGGCTGGGAGTGGAGAACTAAAGCAGAACCAGATTTGGGGCATCCTGAGAACCAATAGCCAAAGAAATTGTGAAAGAGCCTTTCTCTGGAAAGTGTTTTAAAAAAAGAGAGCTGGGATGGGGGCAGAAGTGGAAGAAATCTGGACTGCTTTACTTAGGGCCCAAGTGTGGGATTCGTCAAGGGAGGGTCAAGAGGCTGGGGTGGTGTACATGCCTTTAGTTCCAGCACTTGGAAGGCAGGTGGGTCTCTGTGAGTTTGAGACTAGTGTGGTGAGCTTGGTGAGTTCTAAGCCATCCCGGGCATAGTGAGACCCTGGAGAAGGAAGGAGGAGAGGAAAAAACCTCCAGTCTGAAGGTACTTTGGGATTAGGAAAAACTCTAGGAGGAATTACTCCTAAATAGTTTTCTGAGTGTGATTATTTCACTGTCTAAATATATTTCCACCTCTTTGCTCCTTACCCCACAACATACTTCCTTTATCATGTCTGTTTAAAGGTTAGCTATCTTCTTTCCTCATGCCTGGGAAGTCAAACAGCTTCCATCTGACTTGGTGATTTGAAACTTTTTTCTTTTTGGTTCATTGTAGAAGGCTAGTTCAAAGCAAGGGCCATAGCTGTTTAACTGCTTTTCCTAGTGTGCTATTATTTATGGTTTCAAGTACTTTTAATTATTATTATTTATTTAATGTATACAGGTGTTTTGCATGCATGCATACATATCTGTGTACAGTGTGCATGTCCAGTGTCTGGAGAGGCCAGGAGACGGTCAGATCCCCTGTAGCTAGAATAATAGGTGGTTGTGCTGTGCTGGGAATCAAACCTAGGTGATCTACAAGAGCATCCAATGCTCTTTACTGCCGAATCATCTCTCCAGACTTATAGTTTCAAATTTTAAACCATATCCCCTATATATCTGTTTTGCCCAGTTAACAAGTCTTTTTTAGATTTATTTATTGATTTTATGATTATGAGTGCTCTGTCTGCATGAATGCCTTTATGCCAGAACAATTAACAAGTCTTAAAGCTCAGAATTCTTTCATTTCTTTAAGTACTTTCTCATGACATCATAAAAATGAAGTTGTTATTTTAATTTGAAGTTCTGTGATCTTAATTTGTTTAAACTCACAGACTTTTTGTACTAGCAGCAAATTAATAGCAAAGCTAGATAGAAACTTCATAATTCCCACATTTGTTCATTGACTACCCACAACCTCCTCCACCATCAACATCCTGTGCATGTGTTATAATCCATGGGCCAAGGCATTGTCAGTCAAGGTTCATGGCTTTTATTAAAGCTTCCTTCCTTCCTTCCTTCCTTCCTTCCTTCCTTCCTTCCTTCCTTCCTTCCTTTTATAGAGAGTCTCAGTCTCACTCTGTAGTAGTTCCGGCTAGCCTGGATCTTACTATACAGATCAGGCTGACTCCAAAATCACAGAGGTCCATCTGCCTCTGCCTTTTACCTGCTGAGATTAAAGGCATGTGCATATTAAAGGGATTTACTCACATTGAACAAGCCATGGATTTTAACACGAGTAATAACATGTATTTGCCATTTAGTATGGAAAAACACTTATTCATTTAAATTTTTAACTAGAATATTTTTAAATCATTCACTCGTTCATTAGTGATAAGGCTTTATTTTGTTGTCTAGGCTGATCTGGAATGCCTAAGCTTCACCTGCTAGGTTGCTGCAATTACAGGCTCAGGAGGCCTAACACCTCCCTTTAGATGAGAAGTTTGAGAAAACAGGTTAAGAGATTAAAGATGTGGCTCAGTTTTGTTTTGGTTGTTTCTTGTTTTTTTCAAGACAGGGTTTCTCTGTGTATCCCTGGCTCTCCTAGAACTCACTTTGTGGACCAGGGTGACCTCATACTCTCAGAGATCCACCTGCCTCTGCTTCCTTAGTGCTGGGACTAAAAGCATGTGCCACCACTGCCTGGTGTGGCTGTTTTACAGTGTTTATATAGTGTGCTCAGAACACTGGATTCAATTTCTAGCACATAGACATAAAAATTCAGTTCTGGAATGGGAAAAACACATTATCTATTCTTCCTTCCTTTCTTTCTAATACATCTTGAAAATACTTCTATTTGAGATTAATGAAATTTAAGATTTGGGGGCTATTTTCCAGGCTAAGGCAAAATTCAGTCTCTTCTTTGCTCCAAATGAATGGTATCAGTTGTCACTGTGCAACTCGGGGTCATAAATCTGAGTTGGGTGACACAGAGTGTGAAAAATAGCTTCCTGGGGACTGTGGTTGATTGTGTTTCTTACAAAATCAGTGGAGCCATCTGCCAAGGGGTGATGTAAAAGTTGTGTCAGGGTTATGCAGCTTAAAAAGTTATGCTTAAATAATAAAGAGGTCACTGGGAGAGAATTTGCCTAGTAAAGGCCCTCAGTTCAATCCCTAGTACCAGAAGTGTATGGAGGTGGATAGGTGGACAAATAGACAGACAAACAGACAGGTGGGTGGATGACAGATAGACAATATAGTTTGGGGTAAAAGAAGATAATCTAAGTGGTCAATGAGTCAAAAACTTTTGATAATGTTGTTGGGTTCCTGGAGGAAAAGCTGTAGGAGATCTCCACAATGCAGTCGGCAATTGTGGAGGTGACATTTCAGATAAGGAAGACATGACCAGAACATTTTTTCAGATCTCCTTGGCATCCTTGGCAGCCTCCAAATGACAGCTCCACAGAGAAACCAGACCCAAGAGAGGAAAGGTTGTTGTAGAAGATTTCTCGAGCCCTTTTGGGCCCGGAGGTTCTGGACCTGGCCCGCGGCGGCTTTTGTCCCCCTTCATTTTGTTTGGCCCATGTCTCAAGCACATTACTAGCTAGCTCTTTCATCTTAAATCAACCCATTTCTATTAATCTGCTTGCCACATGGCCCAGCCCGCGGCTCACCTGAATTCCTTACATCTTTCTTTTTCAGGGGTCAGATGGAGACTGATTAACTCCACCCTCCTTCTACCTGTCTGTCCTCTGATTCTCCACCCACTTCTATGGTGTTCTACATAGGGCAAACCAATTACTTTATTTACATCATACAGAGAACATTTCCACCACAAAGGGTGTGGTGTGCTGTTGTTTTTAACACTTTTGCTCTTGGGGGGGGGGTCACCACCCAGTTCCCAAATAAACACACACACACACACACACACACACACACACACAAAGGCTTATTCTTACTTATAAATGCCCAGCCTTAGCTTGGCTTATTTCTAGCCAGGTTTTCTTAACTCAAATTATCCCATCTGCCTTTTGCTTTCAGGCTTTTTTCTTTCTGTATTTCTGTATATATTTTCTTTGTTTCTTATTCTATGTCAGTAGCTAGCCCCTTCTTTTCGCAATCTTCGATCTCTCTTGCTTCCTGATCTTCCTTATTTATTTATTTTGGTTTTTTTTTTATTTATTCTCTCTGCCTGCCAGCCCCACTTATCCTTTCTCCTGCCTCACTATTGGCCATTCAGCTCTTTATTGGGACAATCAAGTGTTTTAAACAGGCACAGTAACATAGCTTCACAGAGTTAAACAAATGCAACATAAAAGAATGTAACAAGTATTCCACAGTACACTTCTTAAAATAATATTTTACATCAGTGGTGAGTGAGGACTCTTCTGAAGTACCCATCAGATCACCAGGCTTTAACTCTCAGTGCATTTTTTGGATCCAGAGGCAAGGCCAGCTATAAAGGCAACCTGGACTTCATGGCTAATCTGAATAGTACAAGTACCAAGTGCTCAATGGCACCCTGTCAGGATGCAGGAGGAAGAACTGAAAACATTATTTTGGAGGACAATGACTAGGAGATAGCAAAGAAATATGGAAATGAATGGAAAATCTGCTAGAAATGGGCAGTGACAATAACAACAGTATTCAGTCCAATTTATAAATCGGCATCATGTTTGGATATGTCTTTCACATTCATTAGTCACTTACAGTTAATGAAGGAGTACAGTACAGCTCAAATGCTACAAATAGTGCCAGGTCCATATAACCTGCAATTGTTCCACATAGTTTTCTCTGGAACACAAAAGATTTATTTCTTAGCAGCCACTCCCTTTTAGTCAAAGAGTATACCAGGAGATTATTAATTTCTGGTTTAAGGTCTGAATGTTTGTTTCCGATATTCCAGTTATAACCATCAGAGCAGATTTTCAGAATTAACCAGCAGCATGGGAACGCTTGCTCAAGAACAGTCTCAGTAGGCAGGAGACAGGGGCAAAGGCATCACTGGCAAAAAAAAAAAAAAAAGAGGAAAATTTGGAGAGAGACATATACTAAGTAAAAAGAAACAAACTAATCTGTGTGTCTTAAACTAAAACAAATCATTGTGATTTCACTAATTTAGAAGAGAAATTTCTTTTTAAAAAAGTCTTTGTGTGGGGGCCATGCACACATACCACAGTCTGCATGTGAGTCAGAGGGTAACCTCCCATGCTGGCCCTTGCCTTCTATCGCATTTTGAGATGAGGTCCCTTTTTCTGCTCCTGCTATACTAGGCTAGCTGGCGTACAGCTTCCAGGAGTTCACCTGCTTCTACCTCTTGTCTTACAGTATGGGCTTACAGGCATATACACCTCTGTCCAGCTGTACCTGGGTCACCTCCTCACACCTACACAGCAAGTGCTCTATCCTCCAAGCCAGCCATTCTCAACATTCCTAATGCCGTGACCCTTTAATACAGTTCCTCATGCTGTGGTGACCCATAACCACAAAATCATTTCATAACTGTAACTTTGCTACTGTTATGAATCATAATGTAAGTATTTTTGGAGATAGAAGTTTGTCAAAGGGGTCGAGACACACAGGCTGAGAACCACTATGACCAAGCCCTCCTCCTTGTCCAGAGAAGAGGGTTCCCAGACGGGTGAAAGAGTTTCTAAACAACCTCCTGTGGATCTTCTCATTTAGAAGTCTGGGTCATCTTTGTTCGTTGTTCTGTAAACATGCATTCACCAAACTGAATTTGGTTTGAGTTTTGTCATTCTTTTTCTGAGATGTGTAGCCTAGGCTGGCCTGGAGCCCACTCTGTAGACCAGGCTGGCCTCTGCCTCCCTATTGCTGGCGTATGCCATCACCAAGCTTGTTTTGTGTTTTTGAGACAGGACCTCTCTAGGTAGTCCTGGCTATCCTGGAGCTCACTGTGTAGACCAGGCTGGCCTTGAACTCACAGAGATTCCTCTGCTCTGCCTCAGAGTGCTGGGATTAAAAGTGTGCACAACTACACCTGGCCTGGAATAGAATTATTTTCTTCAAATACACAGCAGTCCTTCTGCCTCAGCCTCTAGGGTGAATGCCAGGAGTGCAGCTCTGAAATTCCCTGGCTGAAGTGACACTCGTTTGTAGTCTGAAAAGAGAGAAAAACCAATGTGTTGAGTTGAAGATTTAGCAGTTTCTGCCATGAAGAGGACATTTCCTTCTACCGAGGCCCTTCTAACCAGGCCCACTCTCATTGGTTTGTCCTGATCATTGCAGCAATAGACACTTACCACGGTAGGCTTATTTTTTTTTCAGCTTGTTTTGCAAGAAATTTCCATAAGGAACAGCTTCCTACCTCATGCCAACTCCATGTCCTGGACCTTGTAGACCTAACCTTGTTCCTCTGAGAACAGACTTTCTTTTTAGAAATTTAATTTTTGGTTAACATAGTTATATATTTTATATATAGTTATATTAATATTTTATTTTTATTTGCCTATTATTCCATGCTACATACCTTAGAGTAGGCTTTAAAAAGCACTTCGTCTGTGGTGCTTTCAGATTGTATGATGTTCTTTATGTGTGTAGGGGTATGTTTCATGTTTTGTTTTGAGCCAGGGTTTTTCTATGTTGTCCTGACTATCCTGAGGCTCATTATATAGATCAAGCTGAACTCAAACTCAGAGAGATCCTCCTGCCTCTGCTTCCTGAGTGTCAGGGTTAAAGACATGCCCCACCATGCCTGACCTAGTTCTCTTTTCTTGAGGACCCCAAACTATTATAAAGATCCTCTACCTGCCGGAATGTGACCTTCCTCTCTTATCTCTGAGGCTGCGGGCTTCGTGAGTCAGTATCTCATCATGCCTTTCCTTTGAGAGATGTAAAGAAATGTGTTTATCCCTGATAGAGAAGGCACCAACAAAGAAAGGATTCTACTTAAGTCCAGCCTGGTGAGCCAATAAGTTTATTAGGGTTACTTACAGGAACATGGGTGACTCAGAAGCAGTTGCATGACTATGGTAATATATTTTATATTTAATAAAAATCAGCCTGGAATATCAGAGAGAGGAAACAGACCACAGTCAATTCTCATCTAGCCAACTTCTAAGGCTGAACAGGGTAAATGTTATCTTCAAGAGTCCTCAGCCTGGCTGGTTGCTTCTACAGAATATCACAATGTCTGCTCCTCCTGCCTTAAATATCTTCCCTGTCCAGTTGCTTCACTTCTGGGTTCAACTCTGCATCATAATCCTAGATTTAGGATTAAAGGTGTGAGCTACTACTGCTTGGCTGTTAGGCCTTGAACTCATAGAAATCCAGAAAGACCTCTGTCTCCTGAGTGATGGAGTTAAAGATGTGGGTCACAACTCTCTGATTTTCATGGCTTGACTGTGGGTGATTCTGTTTTCTAATATTCCAGGCTGATTTTATTAAATGTACAATATATCATCACACATGACCAGAGTTCACCCCAGTCCATTGTTTACCTCTTACATAAAGCTGGAGACATGTATGATGGTTTGTATGAAAAAAAGTTCCCCAAAGCCTCATATTAGAATACTTAGTTTCCAATTGATGATGATGTTTGGGAGTGGTGCTGTAGGCATCCTAGAGGACATACATCTCTGGGGGCAGGCTTTAAGAATTCATGACTTGGCTGGAGAGAGGGCTCAGTGCTGCGCCAAACCCCAACCAGCAGGAAAAGACAGAGCACCAGGATTCTTCCGTGGTAATTGACCAGGTCCTTTATTAATACAGCGTTTTCTTGCAGCAGTAGCCCCAGCTCCCAACCTGTGCAGCCAGTTTTAAGCTCAGTCCTTCACTCAGCTAACACCGCGTGGGCTTTCACCATAGGGCCACGCACACGGAAGCAAGCTAGTCAATTCAGCAGATAGTTAATTATTACTTGAAGCATTCGCCATCAGGAGGGCGGGGGACAGGAGCCAGCGCCATCTTTAAGGTGCGGCAGCTCCCAACAGCTAAGAGCATTGACTGTTCTTCCAGAGAACCTGAGTTCAATTCCCAGAACCCACATGGCAGCTCACAACTGTCTCACAAAGGCATACATGCAGGCAAAACACCAATGTACATAGAACACAAATAAAGAACTCATGCCCTTATATGGCTTCCAGTTTACACTCTCTTCTTTGCATTTGGGGTTGAAGATAGGATCTCTCTGCTTCCTGAGCTGGCTGCCCACTGCCATGTCTTCCTTGCCATTATGGTTTCTATCACTCTTAGCCATAAGCCAGAATAAACTTCTTCTCTCAAGCTATCTTGGCCTTGGTGTTTTATCATAGCAACAAAAAGTAACTATACAGAGGCCTCCTCATATAAGCCTTGCAAGCCTGCCCCCTCTCTCCAGGAAGGGAATGCTAATAGTCCCAACTTCTTGAAGATAAGGATCATCTGTTGGTGGTCACTGTCACTCTAATCCAAGATAGTCTTAGTCTGGAAACTGACATGCAATAGCCTGGTACTGGGAAGATAACCAAAGGAGCTTTGCTAGAGATCCACCTGCCTCTTCAACCAAGCGCTGGAATTAAAGACATGCCTTATCATGCCTGGCCCATAACTATTTTTAAATTTAATATTTCTTTTTCCTCTTTCTTTGACAATTAAGAGGACTTTTCAAAAGAATGTTGTGTTTGTTCAAGATGTTTTCCTAAAAACTTGGTGCTCAAAAAAAAGTTGGGTCTTATTACATTATATGTATTTGTTTCTCAATATCATGCAAGAGATGTCTAATACTCTGGGGTAAAATAAGTTTAAAACGGGGCTGGAGAGATGGCTCAGCGGTTAAGAGCACCCTCTGCTCTTCCAGAGGACCCGGGTTCGATTCCCAGCACCCACATGGCAGCTAACAACTGTCTGTAGTTCCAGTTCCAGGCAAACACCAAGGCAAATAAATAAATAAAGTTTTTTTGTTTTTTTTTAAAAAAAAAAAAAAGTTTAAAACAACAAGACAGCAACAAAACTCAATGGTAGAACGATTGCCTAGCATGTATAAGGCAGTCATCCTTTAATAATAATAATAATAATAATAATAATAATAATAATAATAGAAAGGTTGCTTGAGCTGGGAAGATTGTTCAAGACCAAACTAGGCAATATGACAAGATCAGGTCTGGTAGGAGTGGAATGCTGGGTGCTATGTGCTACATGTTAAGGCAGGGGGATCTAAAGCTCAAGGTTAGCCAGGACTATGCAGCAAGACCTTATAACACAGCCTGATATCTAGTTGTAGCAGCCCTGAGATAACAGATGTATGTCACCATGTTCAGCATGGTTGCATGGGACCTAGGGATGGAAATGGGTCAAACTCACTGCCCTAGTCTACGTTGGGATACTGTTACTGCCTGGGACATAAAAGAGCTGTGATGGCTGAGAACCTGGGATTATGACTCAAACTTACCAGCTTTCTAAATTCTTGTTCCTTTAGATGCTGAGGATAGAAGGCTGTTGGGAGTTTGAAAACAGCCTGGGCTATATAGTGAGTACCAGGTGAGCCAAAACTACAGTAAGGCTTTGTCTCAAAAAAACCAAACCAAACAAAAAGTTTAAAGTTAAAAACTAGGTGCTAGGAATGTGGCTCAGTTGATAAAGGTCTTTTCTGGTATGCATGAGGCCCTGGGCTCAGGCTATGATGGTGAAATCCTATAATCCCAGCATCTGGGAAATGGAACTAGGAGGATCACAAGATCAACATCATCCTGGACTACCTCTCAAGTTCAAGGTCAGCCTAAGCTACATGATACCTTGTTCCCTTCCTCAAATATCTATGTACATATTATTTAAAAACTGAATCTGAGGTCAGCCACTTGAAAGCTTTGTGGCATTCTTACCTGCAGAGCAGGAGTGAAAATATGGCTGCCCTATTTTGCATGAAATATGCATGTTGCATGAAATATCTAGACAGTATCTGATTCTGAGTGGGCTAAAGATGTGCTATGCACAGTTTCTTGTTATTGTTGTTAATTACTCCATTATATAAAAGGAAGTTGGAAGAAAGAGTCAGGATAATGTTTAGAAAGCTTTCATGAAGAGGAAATAGACAACTATAAACATGTCCGAAAGCTCAAAGAAAACTGCTGGCATTCAGGACATGCTAACCTTGAACTCAGCACCATAGCATCAGAACAGCTGGAGTCGGGGAAAGGGGAGGATCTCATTGCCCTTATTCTGAGAAGTAGGTCGTAAAAACTTCATTCCTAGGGTGCCCTTCTCATCCTGGCAGGAAAGGAACCATGTTTACTCTCAAAGACACAGAGCCACCCAGAAGAATCTGAAGAAACAGGTTTGCTGAGTTCACCCTCATTTATTAGCATGAGCTCACACTCCATTGTCTAAGCATACCCCTCCACCCCCTCTGCTCCCCACCAAACCTAGGCCCACACAGAGTTTTCTTTCTTTGGTTCTTCATGTCTGAAGGATTCCATGTCACACAAAATTGGTAGTAGTAAATTTGTATGTTTTTATTTTATTAATCTGTCTTTTATTACTTGCTCCTTAGTCACAAGCCTTACCATAGGTAAAGGAAATGTTGCTCTTTTTTTCTGAAGAACCAATTGGAAGACGTTGTAAAAATGTACCTCTGGCTTTAGGTAAAAGGATTTTAGAATGATTACATTGGCAAAAAGTTTGAAAAGATGCCAAGAGAAGTCCTTTATCACCAGCCTCCCTTAGAGGACTAGAAAGTTGTTTGGTAAGTAGGTTGTAAATTAGAATCTTCAATGGTAGAAGATGCTTTTTAAATCCAAGATTTATTATTCTAGTTTCAGAGGAACCTCCTTTCCACACATACCACATTTAAGGTACTTAAGTGCTAATATAGGTGAACAAATTGGTAGGTAAGTCGACTCAACCATTCATTTGTGTCCAAAAGCATTCCATTCTTTCCTTTTATCTCCCTTAGGCTTGTAGTTTCAAGGGGCCATTCATTACAAATGCCTCACCTCTATTTCCCAGCTTCTCCATCATTGCCTAGGACACCTTCTTCTAACCTTGCCACCCATTCATGAATATAGTGGGGATTTTGCCTTTAAATTTTTGTTGTTATTTCTTGAAACAGGGTTTTATATGTAGCCCAGGATTGCCTTGACCTCGTGATCCAGCTGCCTCAGCATCCTGAGCACTGGAATTATAGCTGTGTGTCACCATGACCAACAAATACATCATTGGCTAACCCACTTCCTCTACTACCTTTTAATTACAATCACCAAGCTAACAAAGTTACATGTCAGAAGAGGACAAAATGCTAACACTTAGTGGAGGAACAGGAATGATTGTGACTGCAGTGCATGCGATCATAGAGATCTAAGTAAGACACGAGCTTGGTAGAGCAGGCCTATTATTCCAGCTACTTAGAAGGCTAAGGCAGAAGAACCACAAGTTCAAAGCTAGCCTGAGAAAATTTAAAACACCCTTTTTAAAAAATACAAAGTAAGCTTGGCGTTGATGGCACATGACTTTAATCCTAGCACTTAGGAGGCAGAGGCAGGCAGATCTCAGTGAGTTTTAGGCCAGCCTGGTCTACAAAATGAGTTCCAGGCCAGGACAGCCAGGGCTGTTACACAGAGACACTTTGTCTCAATAAATAAAAACAAACAAACAGGTGGACAAAAACCCACACACATACAAAAAGAAAAAAAGAAGAAAGAAGAGCTGGGGCTATAGTTTTGTTCGTAGAGTGTTGCCTAGCATTCATGAAGCCCTGGGTTTACTCTTTCGTACTGCATAAACAAACCAAGTGTAGTAGTACATCTCTGCAACTGGGAGGCAGAGGCAAAAGGATGAAACACACAAGGTCATCTTCAGCTACATGTCAAGTTGGTAGTCAGTTCCAGCCAAATAAAATTGATGGGGGGGGGAATCAGGGTGGAGCTAAGGATTGATGCCCTCACCCAGCATGAGATCTTAGATTCAATTCCCAGTACCTAACAGAAAAACAAAAAACAAAATTCAAACTGAACATCTTTTCTTGCTTGCTGTCAACTCTACATAGCCCAGCGTTGTCTGAGGGAGTCTCAATTAGGACATTGCTTCAGTCAGGCTGCCCTGTGGACAAGTTTGTAGAGCCATTTTCTTTTTTTTTTTTTTTTTTTTTTTTTTTTAAAAAAATTTTTTTTTTTTTTTTTTTTTTTTTTTTTTTTTAAAAAAACTTTATTTATTTATTTATTTGCCTTGGTGTTTGCCTGGAACTGGAACTACAGACAGTTGTTAGCTGCCATGTGGGTGCTGGGAATCGAACCCGGGTCCTCTGGAAGAGCAGACGGTGCTCTTAACCGCTGAGCCATCTCTCCAGCCCCAGAGCCATTTTCTTGATTGCTATTGGTTGTACTATTCTTAGGTTGTGGGGCAGGAAGGTGGTGCTGAGCTATATAGAAAAGCTAGCTGAGAAGAAGCTAGAGAATAACCCTGTTAGCAGCATTCCTCCATGTTTCTGTTCAAGCTCCTGCCTTCTGCTCCTAAAGTGACTTCCCTCAACAATAATCTGTAATCTGTAGGATGAAATGAACTCTTCCCTCCTTCATTTGTTTTTGGTAATGGTGTTTATCACAGCAACAGGAAATCAACCACTAAAGACACTGGTACCAGGAATAGGGTGTTTATCACAGCAACAAGAAATCAACCCTCCAAATACATTGGTACCAGGAGTAGGATGTTTAATCACAGAAAATCAACCCTACATCTTAAGACATTAATGTCCTAAGTGGGGTGTTTATCACTGCAACAGGTAACCAACCCCCAAAAGACATTGGTACCAGGAAGCAACATAGGACAAACACAAAAAGAAGCCTCATCCAATTCGACATTATTATTTAGTAGGTTTTAGCTCATTGAGTTTGAAGTTATTTATTCATTTATTTGTAGTTTAGTGATCAAGTCCAGGCTTTTGATCAGTTTAGATCAGTGGTTCTTAATCTTTCTAATTCTGTGACCATTTAATAGTTTCTCATGTTGTGATGACCCCAACCATAAAATTATTTTGTTGCTGCTTCATAGCTAATTTTGCTACTGCTATGAATTATCATGTAAGTATCTGATATGCAGGATATCTGAAATCTGACCTCTAGAGGGGTCATGATCTACAGGTTGAAAACCGCTGCTCTAGTCACTTTTTAAAAAGATAGCTGCTTTGCACTGGCAAGACGGTTCAGTGGGTAAAACACTTGCCCTAACCTGAGTTCAATGCCCAGAACCTACATAAAAGTAGAAGTAGAGAACCAACTCCACAGAACTGTCCTCTGATCTCTACCATATGCCATGGCATAAATACCCACCCTTCCCTATCCCCCAGACCCCACAGTCATAGTAAATACTGAGAGACAGAGAGAGAGAATCGGGGGGAGAGAGAAAGAGATTGATTCCTGGCTTTTACTACAAAGATGCTTTTCATTTAGATGTGACCTGAGAAGTATATACCCAGAAAGCCCTCCAGAGACCTCTGACACACATCACCATCTGTATTAAGTTTCTATTGCTGCATGACAAATTACCCAAATTCAGCCACTTAAAAGAACACATGTTTATTAGCTTTCGGAGTTCCTGGGGCTCAAGAATTTTGGAGCAGCTTGATTGGATGGTTCCACCTCAGAGTTTCTCATAAGGTTCTGGTTAAACTGTCAGAGGATCTGTCTTCTAAGTTCATATTAATGCCTAATGCTCAGAGGTTCCAGTCTGCACCATATCGAACTCTACAGAGGGCCATTCACAATACAACATCATACTTCTTCCCGGTAAGAAATATGGATGGGAGGAGATGATAAATAGACCAGAGGCATGAATAGAGAGAGGGAAAACTCAATAACCAAAGTCCTGATCTTTAGCAACCTAACAGTGGGAGAGATGTACTATTACCTGGGAGCAGGCACAGTCCATTAGTCAGAGAGATCAACACAGTGTGGGTAGCGACAGGAGAACACTGTGAATAAAGGGGATTCCAGGGGCCACTGCATCACATTTTGAGAAATCCCCTCCCCCACAAAGAATATTACTACCAGCTCACACTAAGGGCTACTCACTCCTGCAAAAGATGGTAGATAGGAACAGATGACCTAGTAAGGGAGCCAAGGCGGGCAGAGCTCAGAAAGCATTGATGGCTATGATGTGGCTCAGGGGGTAAAGGCACGTGCTGTCATCCCTGATGACTTAGTTCAATCCCCTGATACTTAGTTGGTAAATGCAGAGAGTCCTCTGACCTCCACACATGTTCCACGGTATGTTGGACTGGAGAGAGGTATGTGTGCACACACACAATAAATTAAAATTTAATTTAAGTGACTGGAGGGATGGCTCAGCAGTTGATAGCATCTGCTGCTTGCTGCTCTTGCAGAAGAGGCAGATTCAGTTCCCAGCATCCATATCAGGAGGTCCACAACTGCCTGGAAGCCAGTTCCAGGGTATCTGAAGACTTCTTCTGGCCTCCACAGTTACCTACATGTGTGCATACATGTAGTGCACATATATATATATATGCACTCAGGTACCTTCATGAATGTGGTGCACATACACTCCATGCACACATATATACACAGAGAATAAAAGTAAGCATTTTAAGTGTCATTTTTTAAAAAAAGATATGCTAAGAGCAAACTTTCCCTCACTCTATACTAGTGACACAGGTCCAAGCCAAACTGGTATTCTTGGCATGTGATAAAACATAAAATTACACAATAAGTTGGGTAGTTTTCAATATAAACAATGGGGCTAGAGTTATTCATCAGCCTATATGACATTCTCTCTCTCTCTCTCTCTCTCTCTCTCTCTCTCTCTTTTCATGACAAGGTTTTTCTGTGTAACAGTCATGGCTATCCTGGAACTCATTTTGTAGTTCAGTCTGGCCTTGAACTTACTGAGATCCACTTGCCTTTGCCTGACAAGTGCACCACCACTGCCCAGCATGATATACTTTTTGACCTTGTAGATCAGAATGCACATTGGTATACAATGGCCTTTTGTAGCAGCTGGATGAGACACAGAAGTGGATGCCAGCACCAGGGAATCCTTTTTTGGCATTATTGATCAAGTAAAGTATAATTGTTTTTCCTGGGGCCATCAGAAACTGCTGGCCTCCAGCCACCTTGTTCCTGCACACTATGGAGAGATGTCTCACTCCCTTGCTCTAATTTCCTCCAGGGTTTTAGACAAAATCTCACTATGTGATCTAGGTTGGCCTCAAACTGCAGACAATGCTGGGACTACAGACAGTACTACTATACATACTATACACAGCTCCCATGCTCCCTCGGCCTCTGTCTTTGTCTCTCTCCTTCCCCTCTCTCTCCATTTTTGGGAAATGATTTAACTGCATAGCTTAGATGATCTTAATTAAACTCATGACTTTCTTTCCTAGCCTTCTAATTCCTGGGACTGCAGCATGTGCCTACACATCCAGCCATCCCGGTCCTTTGGCTTTCATAGTCTGGTGCCTGGGTCTGACAGTACTGATTAAGACTTGTTTGTCATTTTGAGGTGCAGAGACCTCTGTTGCTTATTGCCTTGTCTTTGCTCTGCTGACCCAGGACAAGTTCTCTACCTGCCCTCTGCCCTACCTGACTTAGGCTGGTGACTCTACTTCCTACTTGTTTAGACAAAAGTCCCCAGCTTCACACAGTCTAATTTTTAAAATAAATGTTGTGAGATGCCATCTTACTATGTATCCCAGGCTGTCCTCAAACTTGCAATTCGTCTGCCTCAGCTTCCTAGATACTGAAATTACAAGGGTATACCATCACAATTGGCTACAATCTGTCTTTTGTAGGAATTTTTCTTTTAGTGTCTGGTGGTGGTATATTTAATAAAAATACCCTGAAACATCAGAGGAGAGGACAGAGCCAAGCCATGAAAGTCTAATCCCAGCACTTGGAAGGCAGAGATCCCCTGAATCTCTGTGAGTTCAAGGCCAAACAGAGCCAGGCGTGATAGCACATACCTTTAATCCTAGCTATTGGCTGTGGTTTGTTCCTGGCTCTCCAATATTTCAGCTTTTCCCCAATTTCTGGCTCCGGGATTTATTTTAATACTAAATAAAATTCAAGAAATAATGTCTGATATTTAAGATCAAACCTAGGGTCTCATACACAGTAAGCAATTATTTTTCCACTAAGCCATACCCAAAATCAGTCAGTGATTTTTAAAAATTGTTTCATCTGTTCTTTCATTTATCCATTTATCATCATTCAGCAATTCTAACTAATATATATTAACTTCTACTGATTGCATGTCTGTGTGCCCCTGTTTACATATGCTGCTCCTCTCTATCAAGTGTATATTCTGTTTTTGTTTTGAATCTGGACTTGCTTGTGGCTTGGTCTGACTAATAATATAAGGCAAGGGTGTCCCTGCTAGTCCCAAGAAAGGGCCATGACAGCCAGACAGCTTCTACTTTGGTTCTCAAAGACCTGGAGCCATTGTGTAAAATAATCCAGCTTCTCCATTGGGAAAGAAGGCAGTGGGGGGTTGAGACAGGAGACATTTCATTGAGTGCCAGTCAATCTGTCCCTCCCAGCACTACTTGATGTATCCAGAAATTTTCTTACCCATCCAGACCTGTGGTCTGGAGGAATCTTTCTCATCTATGATCCCACAGTCACTTATAAAATAATTATTCAGAGGCTTATTTTAATTACAAACTGTTTGGCCTATGGCCCAAGCTCATTACCAACTAGCTCTTACAACTTAACTCAACCCATTCTTATTAATCAATGTATTGTCATGTGGTTCTGTGGCTTTCCCTGTGTCTCATTACATCTTGCTTTCAGCGGCAGCATCCTGCAGCATCTCCCAGACTCCATCCTTCTTCTCCTTGATCTCTGCTTGTATTTACCACCTGGCTTTAAGCTGCCTTGCCCTAGGTCAAAGAAACTTCTTTATTAATAAATAGTAATGAAGTATGTTCACATCATACAGAAAGACATTCCACATCAACTTAGAGTTGAGAGCTATGGTCTCACACACCCCTGCCCAGCCCACTGCAACAAAGACATGACTGATTGTTGTTGTGAGATATTAAGTTTTCAGGGCAGTTTCCAGTGGGACAGTAAATACTATACATTAAAATGGGAAGCATAGAAACAAGCATGAAACTTCTAGAAAGTTACCAGAGCCAACTTATACATCTACCGCTTTAGGACTAAGCAGTATGGAATTGAGTCAAAGGCATTACTGGTTTCAAAAAAGAAGTGGCTATGGAGCTGGGCATGGTGGTGCCTTTAACCCCAGTGCTTGGGAGACAAGGCAGGTGGATCTCTGTGAGTTCAAGGCCAACCTGGTCTACAAAGTGAGTTCCAGGACAGCAAGGGCTGTTACACAGAGAAACCCTGTCTTGAAAAACAAACAAACAAACAAACAAACAAAGCAATGGCTGATCTAGGAGTAGCAGCATTCATTTGTATTCTCCAGGAAGAGGAAGGCTGAGGCAGGAGGATTTTGAGTTAAAAGTTATATAATGACAGAGAGATAGATGGATGGATGGATAGATAGATAGATAGAGTGTACCTCTAGAGGTAAAGTTTACTTAGCCTGAGGTGGTTTGAATAGAAATGGACCCCATAGGTCCCCATAGGGAGTAGCACTATGAGGAGATGTGGTCTTGTTGGAGTAGATGTGGGGTTGTTGAAGGAAGTGTGTCAAAAGGGGTGAACTTCGAGGTCTCAGATGCTCAAGCATGGCCTCAGTGTCTCAGTCTCTTTCTGCTGCCTGCAGATTCAGATGTAGAACACTCAGCTGCTTCTCTGGCACCATGTCTGTCTGCACATCACCACGCTTTCTGCCATGAGGATAATGGACTAAACCTCTGAACTTTAAGTCACCCCAATTAAATACTTTCTTTTATAAAAGTGATCATGGTGTCTCTTCACAGCAATAGAACCATAAGACACTGGTGAAAGCCCCAAGTTTGATCCTTAGCATCAAGGAGTGGGGAAAGCAGAAGACTGTCCAGTTTGTAGACAACTGAGGGGAGACTGGGTCACAAAGAAAAAGAATGCAGACATAGAGTGATAACCCCCCAAATTAGACTAAGTCACTTTTAATCCTGTCAATATATTAGAGTCACTAGAGGTACCTTTGACAGTGCAAATCTCTCAATCCCACACTTCATCATCCTGTTTTAAGTTATGTAGAGGGAAGGGAAGTTTCCTGCAATGCCACTGAGGTTGAGAATAAACTATGAGGAGCAAATAAAGAGCTGGGCATATGGTTTAGTATGTAACGTGCTTGCGTGGCAATCCTAAGGATATGAATAAGAATTACAGATGCTGCAGCATGTGCATAGAATCCTAGCATTAGGAATACAGAGATAAGAATATCTCTGGGTCTTTCTGGCCAGCCAGCCTGGCTGAATCTATGGTCCTCAGGTTCACTGAGAGATCCCATGTTTTATCTAGTACAGAGAATTCTTTTCATTTGAATGAATGAGTTTATTAAGTATATAGGAAGCCAAAGTAAAAGAATAGCAAATAGCAGATAGATGGATGGGTGGGTGAGTAGATGGATAAGACAGCAAACCATGATCAAATCAGGTGCTCAAAACTCCCACAGAAACTGACTGGGGGAGCCCTGCTGAGACACTCAGCTGGAATTTCCCATGGAGAGAGTCCTAGGCAGAGTGGAGTGTCCCTTGGGTGAGGCTCCCAAGAAACAGAGCAGCTAGAACAGGTTGAGATTATATCATCAAATTGGGCTCTCACAACATCCAGCAGAAGCCAAGTGGAAAGGTTGAGACCATCAGCTGGTATTTCTGACTGAGCTTTCTCTCCATGGATGAGCTTCCCAGGACTAAATCTAGGGCTTCCCTTCCCCTTGCAGACACTTATATCATGTGATAAACAATAATAACCTCTGTTGGAAATACTTTACCCTCTGGCTGTTCTCCAGGATACAAGGTTGCTACTGTTGGACTGTTTTAGTGTTCTCTTTCCTTCCTGTCAGAGTTAGAGGGAGAGCCTATCTCCAGATAAGGGGCACACTTGACATAAACATAAACATGCTTAGATCTGAGGAGACAGGGCAACTCTGGTCCCAGAGCCAGCTTCTCAATGAATCCAAACAGCATGTGACAATTTCCCAATGTAATGATCATTACACTTTGCCCCCAAAATAGTAGCACACCCCTTTAATCCTAGCACTCTAGAGGAAGAGGCAGGCAGCATTCACTAACAGTTCAAGACCAACCTGGTCTACATAGTGAATTTTCAGCCATCAAGGGATATCAGAGTGAGACCCTGTCTCTAACAATAACAACAACAATAATAATGCCAGTGATTGAGGTCTCCACATGCACATGCATGAGAATAAATCAAGCCAAGAAGTAGTAAGTACAGGGCTGGGAAGTTAGTACTGCTTTGGCAGAGTCAAAGGGCTTATAGAGGGTAGTGCAATAGATTCGTAAAGAAAAGGGATTATCAAAGAAGAAGCTAAGACAAGAGAGAAATGTAACAGACAGACCGCAGAATTGGCAGATTTCTAAAGAACTGCTGAATGTACCTGGCAGTTTCCAGAAAAAAAAAAAAAAAATCTTCATTCAAGTGAAGCTCCATGGAAGGGTTAAACTTAGTGCAACAGGTTATCTTTGGGGAGGTTAGAGGGTCCCTTTCTTCTGACTTCTAACTTACAGTGAGAATTAATCTTAACTAGACAAAAGGAGTCTTTAAAAATTCAAAACCAAGGCTGGGCATGGTGGCACACACTTTTAATCCCAGGAAATTGGTCAGCAGAGGTAGGTGGATATCTGTGAGTGCCAACCCAACCTGGTCTACACAGCAATTTCCAAGACTGCCAGGGCTACATAATAGACAGATCCTATCTCAAAAGAAAAATAAATAAATAAAACCAAACAACATCTGGGAGAATTTTGAATTATATAACTTTAAAAAAATAGACAGTTTCACTATGGCAGCTCAGTAAAACTTTCCATCCTACTGCCTCAGACTCACAAGTAATAATATCATAAACATGCATCATCATTCTTGGCTAGAACTATCTATTCAAAGCCAGCCTTGAGAGTCTATTTACAAAATAAAGTAAAATAAACATAAATAAATAAACAAAAGTACAAAAGTTAAATTTTGTAATAGTCTGTTATAGCAGCCATAGAAATCCATACAAATCCATACACATAAAATAAGGAGCTGGAGCTGGAGCTGGAGAGGTGGCTTAGATCTTAAGAGCATTTACTACTCTTGAAGAGGACCCAGGTTTAATTCCCAGCACCCACATGGTGGCTCAGTTGTCTATAACTGTAGTCCCAGAAAATCCAACTCCCTGTTCTGACTTCCACAGGCACAAATGTAATGCACATACATATATGCAGGCAAAACATTCATAAACATAAAATAAAATAAATATTATAAAAATATTTTGTGAGTCTGAGGCATTGGAGAGAAGTTAAAATTAACCTAGGTTATATAATGAGATCTTTCTGAAAATAAAAAAATAAGATAAATTTATTTATCTATCATATTTTGAGACAGTATCTCATGTGGTGCACACACTAACCTAGACCTTTCTGTGTTGCTGGAATGACCTTAAATTTCTAATCTTCTTGCTTCTACCTCTCAAACTCTGGGATTACAAGCATGTGTCACCATACTGGGCTCAAAGCATTTTTAAAATAAGGCTTATTGTGAAAGGAAAATAAGAGTGAAATTTGCTTGGGGATGTGTATATTTCCTCTCTCATAAACATTCTTTTAAAATGTAGTTATTAGAGCTGGGTGTGGTTGCACATGCCTTTGATCCCAGTACTTGGGAGGCAGAAGCAGGCAGATCTCGCTGGAGGCCAGCCTGGTCCACAGAACAGGGATTGTTACACAGAGAAACCTTGTCTCAAAAACAAACAAACAACAACAACAAAACCCAACCAACAAAAAATGTACTTATTGGAGGGTTGGAGAGACAGCTCAGTGGTTAAGAGTACCTGCTGCTCTTCCAGAGGACCAGGGTTCAATTCCCAACACCCACATGGCAGCTCACAAATGTAAGTAACCCAGTTTTAGAGGAGCCAACACCTCACACAGACATACATGCAGGCCAGACAGGAATATATAAAAACAAATAAGTCATTTAAAAATGTAGTTATTATGTCACATCTAGATTTGGTTAGTATCAAGATTTACTACATCAGGCAAAATTAGTACAGTAGATTCTATGCAACAAGGAAAAACCCAAACCTTTAGAATAAAAAAAAATAATAATTGCAAATGAAACAATGAACCTATATCCTGGCAATTAACCTTGGAATACTCTGAAAATGTGGCTATTTCTAATTTCAGGGAACTATGTCATGCTAATCCATCAAACTGGAGTTGATGACTAGGTTGTAAGCACAGTGAGCATGCTCACAGTTGTGTCTTCGATGTGTCATGAATCAATGAATCAGTAGTAGAAAACCTTTCAACGCACAGATGGTGTTTGTGGCAGCAATGAGAATGGGCCTTGGATTTCTGAGCATAAGCAACAGATGCCCAGGCAGCTGCTTTAGGATCCAGCACCCTTCCCCCAGGTTCTCAGCCAGTGATGGACTACAGCAAGGGGACTGGTAGGCCGGCTCCTGTAAGGCATGGAAAGTCTCAGGCAGTGGCCTCTGATGGAGATGGAAGACCACCACTCTGGCCCTACCCAGACGTCCATAGTCACATTCTATTCTAGGAAGCTTCGTGAGACTTCCTTCCCTTTTCTCAGCTTCCAGAGCCCCTCTGAGTCAGCTGCTTTCCTTTCCCTGGTAGATGCTTTCTTTTCAAATCTCTTGCACATCTAATCCTACCTGATGTCTGTTGCCTAGAGGATTTTTAAATAACAGTGTTTAAATGTCTGAGTTTCAAAGGATCCCCTAGACAGGGCATGAAGAAGGAAAACATACATAATTAAGGATGTGCTCAAAGACTTAGCTACAAAGATAATAGCAATCTAAATGTCTCACTCTGGGACTGATCCCTAGCAATACATGTGTTCGAGTTCAATGTTCATTAAATGTCATAAGTGGCTACTATTATGTAAAACTTCACACAATGGAATTCTCTTCAGATTTTTATTGGTTTTGTTTTGGAACTTGGCATTACTATGTAGCCCAGGCTAGCCTCTAACTTGCAATCCTCTGCCTCTGACTCCCCAATATTGAGATTACAAGTATGTACTACCACATGCCATTTTGGAGCTTTTAAAAAAATATTAAATACAAATATTTGTATTAAAAATTTAATACAAATAACTTTAAAGACACGTTAGGGGGCTGGAGAGATGGCTCAGCAGTTAAGAGCACTGACTGTTCTTCTGGAGGACCTGAGATTGATTCCCAGCATCCACATGGAGCTAACAAATATCTATAATTCCAAGAGCTGACACTCTTACACAGTTATACTTGCAGGCAAAATATCAATTCACATTAAATAAATAAATAATAAAAAAAAACCACGTTAGGTGAAAATAGTAGCTTGCAGAATAGTATTTACAGTGAGATCTCATTTTAATGTAACTAAACAGAAAAAGACATAAGGAGATACATACCAAGGCATTTTTGTTTTTTTCTAGCATTGAAGTTTTGTGAACATTAGGCCAGAATTCTAACAACAAAGCTGGATTCTTAGGTCTGTGGCAGAAAGTTTAAAGCACTTGCCTCTAGAAAATATTTACATTTTCTTAAACAGAGTGTGGGGGCTAGAGAGTTATCTCAGTGGTAAAAATGATAGACTGTGCTATTTTCTTCCTTCCTTCTTTCTTTCTTTCTTTCTTTCTTTCTTCCTTCCTTCCTTCCTTTCTTTCTGGGGCAGGTCTCACTGTGTAGCCCTGGCTTCGTCCAGACTCACCCTATAGACCAGGCTGGCCTTGAATTTACTGAGATTACCTGCCTCTGCCTCCCAAGTTTTGAGATTACAGGTATGTGCAAGAGATTGATGGGAGCAGGAAGGAATGCATATGGGATCCAAGTGATGCTCTGGGGTGCCTGACCACTGGCAGACTTTTTGTTTTCCTTTGTTGATTTGTAAGTCAGGTCTCAGGTAGTTTAGTCTGGCCTCAAATTCACTATGTAGTTGAGGCTGACCTGAGACTCCTGATCCACCCGCAAATGCTAAGATTCCAGGCGTAAGTCATCATGCCTGCTTAATTATAACATGTATGGTGAGATAATAATGGTGATGATAGATGAGTAAAATTACCAGGATTCAGTACCTTGCAAAAATGAGGATTTGGAATATAGTGCCAGGTGAGCAATTGATATGAGCAGGGAGAACATGGGCTTTGGGCAGCAGAATGGAGGAGAGAGTAAATTAGTTATGTCCATGAAAATGATTGGAGTCATAGAGTCTGTAATTACTATATTTCTCCTCAAAAAGGAGGCTTACCACATCCCTGGAAGAGCAGCACCCCAAATACCTTTATAGAACAGAGCCATGTGGTTCACAGGGCAAACTGTACTGTGGTAGATATGAAGATGTGTGAATTAAGTCCTTTTAATTCCATCCCGACACTTGGGAGGCAGAGGCAGAAGGATCTCTGTGAGTTAGTGGCTAGTCTGGTTTACATGGCGAGTTCCAGGTTGGCCAGCACTACTCAGTGACTACACAGGACTTCCCTGTCTCAATACTAAATAAATAGGTAAATAAAAAATAAATGGAAGATCCACTTCCTCCTAGCTACTGGATGAATATATGATGGCTCACATCCATAATCTCAGGATGGTTGAGGTAGAAGGTGGGTGAGTTCAAGACCAGTCTCACCTAAGTAGTAAGACTATGACTCAAAATCAAGTAGAAACAAGAACAAAGATTGACTCTGGTTGTCAGAAGAGACAAAATGACAGTATTTAGCAGTTAGGGTCTTCTGAGTAAATTTCAAGTTTTCCTCTCTTACTCTTCTCAGGGTGGTACTGTGCCAATGACCAAGCAAAGCTTAACTATTTCCACCAGAGTTGAACAAACTTTGCCCTGTAAGGTGCTAACTCTCTCTCTCTCTCTCTCTCTCTCTCTCTCTCTCTCTCTCTCTCTCTCTCTCTCACACACACACACACACACACACACACACACACACACACACTCCACCCTCCCAAGCCTTTATATTCCTAGCTTCTTTTTAGGGTCTGTTACTAGAAAAATCCATTGGGGCTGGCAGTGGATTTAGAACCTGCTCCCTGACCTTGTCATTCTCTCCTCCACCCTTAGGACTAATCCTAACTATCCAGAG
Source organism: Sigmodon hispidus (assembly GCA_004025045.1). Taxonomy (NCBI): domain Eukaryota; kingdom Metazoa; phylum Chordata; class Mammalia; order Rodentia; family Cricetidae; genus Sigmodon; species Sigmodon hispidus. The sequence continues at coordinate 57,658 of PVIH01003494.1, forward strand.
CTCCTGAATTCTCACATGCAAAGTTAAAGCTACCCTTTCTTTATGTATGGGTCCTTTCACATCACAGTACCGTGAGGATGGATATATTATGTGTAGAAACGCCATGCTTCTTGAAAGTTACAATTAAACTACTTGAGTTTCTGTTAAAAGGCCTAAAGTGTTTAAACATTTCCCAGATTACCAAACAATCCTAAATAGTTTTTAAAGTTGGTGTAATGTATGTGCTTTTTCTGTGGCATTACTTATTCCCAGGGAGTGATTTACACACTTGACAGTCAGATACAGATCTAAATAAAGAATTCTAGTAACCTGTCATGGGAATTTGGATGGTTTCTTTTCATTCTAGGATAATAATGATTGAGATAGAGGAAACACGAGAGCTGTCTTTTTGAAAAAGCACAGTGGCAAGAGTGTTAGGAGAAGATATTTAACACTGTGTAACTATGAACCCATTTCCCCTTGCTGGTGTGTGATAAGATGCAGTGTTATAGCTGTAGATAAATATTACAATTAATAAGTGTACATTTTGTTTTGTGTGACACAGGACCTAACTCTATAGCTCAGGATGGCTACAGGAGGCAGTTCTCATGCACCAGCCTCCCAAATGGAGGGATTACAGGCATGAGCCACACAGCCTGGCATAGATTTCCCTTAAAAATGTATTTAGCTTGTATTCTCCAACTTCATACTTATATATAAAATGTATAGAACAAAGAGAGCTAATGATCTTGTCAGTAACTGGATCTGGAAATTTAGCAGTTATCTTTTTATCAAGATGAACAATTTCCTATAATATGTTATCAATTTGCATTCCTAGAGACTCCAATTTGCAGTGGGTTTCTTTCCTTCAGCATTTTATTTTTTTATTTATTTTTGTGCCACTGGAGAGTCAACTCAAGACTTCATGCATGCTCCCTAAACATTAAAGCATTGAGTTCTACCCCAGCACCCCAGGCCTCTTTCGCTCGTTTTTGTTTTTTTTGTTTTTTTCCAGGCTTAGCTAGCCTGGGGCTGTCTGTGTCCGGGTAGAGCAGATTGACGTCAGACTCAGAGATCTGACTGCCTCTGCCTCGGGAGTTCTGGGATTCCCAACCACACCCAACCCTGTTTCATTATTTTCAAAGGTATGGTTTTGCTTTGCACAGGGGAGCTGACACAAATGTACATACAAGCTTTGCACAGGAGAGCTGACACAAATGTACATACAAGCTTTGCACAGGAGAGCTGACACAAATGTACATACAAGCTTTGGAAACATAATCTCATGCAAAGAATGCACCAGGTTGAAGTCATTTTCAACTTTTTTTGAGCATCTTCCTTTGAGTGCTTTTTTTTTGTTTGTTTTTGAGAAAACAGGGTTTCTCTGTGTCCTGGTGGTCCTGGAACTAGCTCTGTAACTCAGGCTGGCTTCGAACTCACAGAGATCCACCTACCTCTGTCTTCAGGGTGCTGGGATTAAAGGTGTGTGCAGCCACTACCTGTTTTTTCTTCTCCATCTGGGAGGATGGCATGAGTTTCAAAGCAAATATGTAAGGTCTATATGTTCAGTCAAGTGACAGAGCTAAAACTTTTGACTATTAATTTAGATATCAAAACAATACAAAGCTGAGTGTAGCTGACAATATGAGGGTAACCCAGATGGTTTTATACAAGTTTTGGAAATGTGGCTTAAAGTAAAACAACTAATTCCTATTATGCAGATGACTTGAACATTGACAGAAAAGATCAATAATACAAACTAGATTATAAACCTACCTGGCAATGTTAGAAATGTTTCCACATAATTTCATATGAATAATTAGATTTTTATGGCTTGTCTTTGAAATAAGATCTTTTGTAGCCTAGGCTAGCCTTGAATTTCTAGATCCTGTTGAATCTAACTCAACAAGTGATGGGATTATGGTCCTGTATAGTCATGCCTGACTGATCAAACTTTTGTTTGTTTGCATTCCTTGAATACAAATTCAAAAGGGCTTTAGCTCAGTGTCTGCTCAAAGAGGTTCCCAGAACACTATAAAATTATGAAAGATGAAGCAATAAAAGATGGATATATTGAGATAAACGTTCACATTCTTAGGACGTAGCTGAATTTTCCTATTGTAATGTCCCACTAACTTGTCTTCAGATAACTTGTCTATCTTAAATTTTGTCTCAAGGATGTCAGTGGAGAAGCGAACCATTTTGGCTTAGCCTTGTACAGCAAGACAGAGTTCCCATACTGGTTTCTTTCCATCCAGATTGCTTTGGGGTTAAAGGAGACCAGTGTACACGTGAGGGTCCCTGGAAAAAGTCTCTTGCTCTGAGTTTCAAGGCCAATTGTACCTCTGGGTACAGAAGCCCCCCTCTTAGCATGGAAGTTAGAACCCCCATCCAAGAGCCCGGGACCTGGAAAGAGGAGGCGGGGCTCCGACCTGGAGCGCGGCGGCGCGCAGGCGCTGCTGGGGGACGCGGAGGGGAGGGGCGCCGCCGCGCGTGCACGATGCGCGCTGCCGCCGCCGCCGCGTCAGCAGCGTGCCGCACGTGCCCGTGTTTACGTCCCTCGTGGAGCCGCCGACGTCACAGCCGAATGGCAACATTGTGGCGATGTTGAGACGCGGAGTTTAGGAGTCTGCTCTTTGGTTCGCGCTGGCTCGGTGCGGTCGGCGGGAGGGAGGCAGAGCGGCGGCGGCGGCGGCGAGGTCGGCCCCCAGCGTGCGGCGGACGCGCGCCTCAGCGCAGCACGCAGCCCCGCGGCGTCGCGCAGGCCGGCTCGGCGGCCCAGGGCCCCGCACTGCCGCAGCGAGCGGCTTGTAAACAGATCCGGCCACACGTGACCATGTGAACTACCTGCTCCGGGCCGCGTATTGTCTCTTCTGAGAGTCGCCCCACAAAGGAGCCGGTGGGAGAGCAGCCGGAGCGCTAAGATGGCTGAAGGCGCCCGGCAAGGGTGAGCTGGGGGCGCGGCCACCGCGGAGACTCGGCCGGACGGCCCCCCTCGGCCGGGCACTGGAGCTACCATGTCGTTCGCGCTGGAGGAGACACTCGAGTCCGACTGGGTGGCGGTGCGGCCCCATGTATTCGACGAGCGCGAGAAGCACAAGTTCGTGTTCATTGTGGCCTGGAACGAGATCGAAGGCAAGTTTGCCATAACCTGCCACAACAGGACGGCCCAGAGGCAGAGGAGCGGTTCCCGGGAACAGGCTGGGACCCCGGCGCCTGATGGGGGCCGTGGGCCCGGCAGCCCGGCCATCAGAGGCCGGCCCGAGGCCGCTGCCCCTGTCACGGTGGTCCGGAGCCCCGGGCCGCGAAAGAGCTCGGCCTGGGCCGAGGGTGGCTCTCCCCGCACCGCGCGCAGCACGCGCAGCACGCGAGGAGATCCTCTCCGGGGTCCGGCCGGCAAAGGACGAGAGAGTCCTCTCCGTAGCCCGGCACGGGCCAAGGCCAGCCCGCTTCGCAGAGGCGCGGAATCCCGAGACGCGGCTGCCACGCCAGCTCCGCTGGCGCCCCAGGTGTCGTCGGTGCGGGTGATGAGCGCCTCCGGGGCGGTCTCCGAGGAGATCGAGGTGCTGGAAATAGTGAGGGAGGACGAGGCGCCACCGCCGCACCCCGACTCGGAGCAGCCGCCGTCTGCAGCGGAGCTGGAGTCTCCGGCTGAAGAATGCAGCTGGGCCGGGCTTTTCTCCTTCCAGGATCTGCGGGCAGTGCACCAGCAGCTGTGCTCTGTAAACTCACAGCTGGAGCCCTGTCTGCCGGTGTTCCCCGAAGAGCCGTCCGGCATGTGGACGGTGCTGTTCGGGGGTGCCCCCGAGATGACCGAGCAGGAGATCGATGCTCTGTGTTACCAGCTCCAGGTCTACTTGGGTCACGGCCTGGACACGTGTGGCTGGAAGATCCTTTCCCAAGTGCTCTTCACCGAGACGGACGATCCGGAGGAGTATTACGAAAGCCTCAGCGAACTGCGGCAGAAGGGTTACGAAGAGGTGCTTCAGCGGGCGAGGAAGCGTATCCAAGAGGTGAGTTACCCAGTCCCAGCGGCCCTCCTGGTTTTGGAGTCTCTCGGTCAAGGGCTGGAGACTCTGTTTGGGGTGTGCGCAGTGTGCTCTATCCACGGGGGAAGTGAGAACAGAAGGGGTTCCTGAGCCAGCTTTCTTTAACTATCTCAGCAAAGGACCTTTGGGAAGCCTTTAGGGTTTCTTTTACACATACACACACACGTACACACACACCCGTTTACTAAATATAAGTAGAGATGAAAGTATTTAGGAAAATAGGTATTCTGTAAACTTTAAGTAAATGGATGTTCCACTGCCCTTAAAGCGACAGTAACTTGCCCAGACATCAGCTGCTTCTTTCCAAATGTCATGTTTATGTGCTCACAATAGTTGTCTAATGGAACAAAGTTGATCTGCTTTTGTTCCCCTTGTGTGCTTTGGCAACATAGGCAGGTATGAAATTTTACCTTTCAGTGTTTTGCGGTACTGAAAGTGTACGAGTGAGCTGCACACACCTCAGCCCTAAATTCATTTTTAAGTGTGCTGACCTGTCCAAATGAGTAAGTACCAAATGACAATGGACACAAAGTTTTTAGACTATCAAATATTTACTGATGGCTCATTTCACTCCTGTTTTAAGGAGAAGGAGCTCATTATGCTTTTGTATGTAGTGTGAAAACTTTTCCATACTCTAGAATTTTTTAAATACCAGGAAATAAAGGGTGGGATGCCTGAATGGCCATACTTGTGGAGCTCTGCAGTGTGTTTATAAAAGTCATGCCTCCTTACCAGCTTCTGTTGAAACTTATTAAAAAGAGTAATTAATAAATAGCTTCTCCTATGGATAGTATGTGTAGTTTTTCAAAGCAATTTGCTATTTTAATGCCACTATATATTGTGGTTGGATTTGGGATGGAGAAAAGCCAGGACTTGGGAAAAGTCAGGTTTTTATTCCTGATTTGGTGTCATTTGTGTGCATGTGTGTATAATATATATATATAAAATCTGCTGTTAGGCCAGGAAGTTGAGACTTTCTTGAGTTTCTTCATAGAATATTAGGTGTTTCTCTTTGCTAAACTTGAGTATTTAGGAAACAGCTCTCACTTATACCGTATACGATACATTTGCACCATACGACTGTTCACTACTGGGAGCAAACCTTCAATCCCAGCTCTTGGGGCTCACATTGAAAGCAGGGGCAGGTGGATTTTTGTGTGTGTGTGTGTGTGTGTGTGTGTGTGTGTGTGTGTGTGTGTGTGTGTGTGTGTTTGAGACCAGCCTAGTCTGAATAGTGACACATTGTCTGGAAGGAAAAACAAAGAAGTCTTCCCATTCTTCACTATCACCTATAATCTGAACCCAGAGTTCAAGGGATCTCTTTTCAGTTCCCTTTATTATCACTTCCTGGATAACTTCTGCCTTGATATTGTTTTGGGCAGAAATGACAAATATCAATTATGTATGTGTCTGTATATTCTGGTTTCACAAATTAGAAATTATAGATAGCTAGTGTTTTCCAAACTAGAAACCTTTTAATCCCTAATTTAGAGATGTCTAATTTCAACTTTAATGATACTCAAAAAAGCTGATTATCTTTTTTTTTTTTTTTTAAAGATTTATTTATTTCTTATGTATATAGAGTTCTGCCTGCATACCAGAAGGGGGCACTAGATCTCATTCTAGATGGCTGTGAGCCACTATGTGGTTGCTGGGAATTAAACTGAAGACTTCTGGAAGAGCAGCCAGACCTCTAGCCATCTCTCCAAAATGATCTTCTAAAATTTTAGTTTTCTAGGACTCAATTTTGAGGGCTAGTTTTTTTCTAAAATAAACACATTTTCTTAGTTAGAATTCTATTAACTATCTTATTCTCTTTAAGGCTTGTTTATTATTTATTTACATTTAAATTTTTAGAGTAAGGTCTCATTTTGTAGCCAAGTGGTTTGGAAATTCAGGTTGGCTTCAAACTCTTGATTCTTCTGACTTAACCTCTTGAGTTCTGGAATTACAAGTGGAAACCACATTTGACAGTTTTATTCTCCTTAGCAGAGGAACAAAATAAAATTTTTAAAAAGTCTTTTTTTTTTTTGTCTTGGGAAACAAAATATTTGCTATAAATTCACTAACAACAAAAATGTAAGCTTTTGATCTTTCTGAAGTTGACTTGAATGGTGTTTTAAGAATAGCTCTCCACGATGACAAACAAGTTTGTAGTACTTACCCTGAGTTATACTGGGAGATTGAGTGAAGAGACTAGTTAGTGATGTCTGCCATGAACATAATAATGGAAATGTATCAAGAATATTTTTAAGTAATTTATTTAGGTTTTTAATGTGTTCTCCTGAAGTTTAGATTCTTTTCTGTATTTGTAGTTTGCTCTTTGGAGGTTGGGGTATGTGGGGTGGTTTGTAGTATACCAAGTAAATGTTATACCTAAAAGCTGTAATATGTCATCCCTTAATGTGACATGTCGTTGGCCAAACATGACTCTAGTGCAGACTGGCCTTGAACACAACAGGTTTCCCAAGAACACAGCATCTTACAGTAGCCTCTCCAGTACCAAGTGACCAGCTTTTTTTTTTTTTTTTTTTTTTTTTTTTTTTTTTTTTTTTTTTTTTTTTTTTTTTTTTTTTTTTTTTTTTTTTTTTTTTTTTTTTTTTTTTTTTTACAGATAATGTTGTAGAAAGTTTTCCTGGGCCGTTTGGGCCTGGGAGTTCAGACCCTGGCCCACAGCGGCTTTTGTTCCCCAAAGAAATTAATCAGACACATATTTATTTCATACTGTTTGGCCCATGTCTCAAGCACATTACTACCTAACGCTTTCATCTTAAATCAACCCATTTCTACTAATCTCCCTGCCATGTGGCTCAGCCCGAGGCTTACCTGTATCTCTTACATGATTCTTCTTCTGGGACGGATGGAGACCTAACTCCACCCTCCTCCTACCTGTCTGTCCTCTTGATTCTCCACACTTCTATGGTGCTGTGCATAGGCCAAACCAGTCCTTTATTTACAGCGTACAGAGAACATTCCACCACAAGATAATGCTTTGAAAATGTAGTTCTTGTTGATATTTTTCATTCTTCAATTTCTTTGAATCTATGTGTTACCTACACCCATAGCCTGGCTTTTTCCTAGCTATAAAGTCCATAGTTATTTTTGTTCAAGATGATGGGTGAATTGCTTAAGGGCAGATTTATCTCCAGGGTATTCACATACAGGGTCTTCTACATACCTGACAAATCCTCTACCATTGGGCCACATCTTCAGTTCTTGCCTTCAAAAGTGTAAAACATTGTAATGAAGGCTATTGACCATGCCTTGGTTGAATTCCCCACCTTGCTTACCACTAGTTCAGAGCACTCAATATTAGTGGATAAGGGATGTCCTTTTAATGTAAAGTGGTAGATTAATACAATTTTTATGATATATTCTTCATGGAACATGCTTTAAAATAGAGTAAAATTTTCTTAAAATTGTTAGTTTTTAGGTTTTGTGATAGTCTTTTATGTAGTCCAGGCTGCCTTCTGACTGGGCTAATGTAGGTGTTCCAGCTTCTGGCTTGTTCTACCTTTAAATACCAAAATGGAATTGTGGTTATGGAGTGCTTGTGTTGTTTTGTTGTTGGGTTTTGTTTTTTTGTTTGTTTGTTTGTTTGTTTTTGTTTTTTTTCCCACTCTTTTGGGGTGCCTGCCACCCAACTCCCAAATAAACCACACATGGAGGCTTATTCTTTTTTTTTCCCCATACCCACCATCACTCCCCCTCTCTCCTCTCTCCTCTCTTCCCTGTTCTCCCACAGCTTCCTTCAGCCCCATCTCCCCCACCCATTTCTCAGAGAGGGGAAGGACTCCCAAGGTGAGTCAGTTTGGTTTGACATATCCAGTTGTAGGACCAAGTCTCTTCCCTCCCCCAGGATCAAGGCAGAGTAAGGTGTTCCTCTGTAAGGAATGGGCTATAAGATGTCAGTTCATGCACCAGGAATAAACTCTTGTCCTACTGCAAGAGGCTCCACAAACTGCCCACACTGTTTGACTGTCATCTACATTCAGAGGGTTTAGTTTCTTTCCATGAAGATTCCTCAGCTGTCATTTCAGAGTCAGTGAGCTCCCAATAGCTGGGGTCTCCTGTCTCTGTGGGTCTCCTCCTCATGATCCTGATCCTTTTGCTCACATACTCTCTCCCTCTCTCTGTCTCTGTTCAGCCGGACCAGGAGCTTGGCCTGGTGCTTAGCTGTGGATCTCAGTGTCTGCTTCCATCAGTTGCTGAATAAAGGTTCTATTTTTTTAAAAAAAAAAAAAAACTTTATTTTATTTATTTATTTGACTTGGTGTTTGCCTGGAACTGGAACTACAGACAGCTGTTAGCTGCCATGTGGGTGCTGGGAATTGAACCCTGGTCCTCTGGAAGAGCCAACGGCGCTCTTAACCGTTGAGCCATCTCTTAGGGTAGTCATTGATTTGATTATATATAGGGGAAGTCCTGTTTAGGCACCCTCTTCACTACTGTTTGAAGTCCTAGCCAGGGACATCTTGTGGGTTCTTGGATGTTTTCCTACTACCAGGTTTCTTTCTAGTCCACAGTGGCTCCCTCTATCAAGATATCTATTTCTTTGTTCTTCCTCTCTGTGGTCTCTTTCCCACCTCTCCTTGCCCCCCACCCCCACCCCAATGATCCCAATTTATCTACTGAATAGTTGGGATCTATTTCCCCTTCCTTCCCAGGGTGATCCATGGATGTCTCTTAAGTTCTTACTGTTAC